>APFE030389286.1:0-11325 GCA_000404065.3 Pinus taeda
TTTTGTAATATTTTATTACATAGTAAAAAACTTTTACCTAATATTATTATAACCACCTATTATAATGGCTAGTTAATTAATATTATTATGATAACTAACAGCTAGTTTTCTCCGTCCCATTGACTAGGTCAGCCCTTGCTAATATTATTATTTTATTAGATTATTTAATTAATAAATTTGTGACTTTTTCGATAATAAATAATTTATTATTACATAACGGCTAGTTTCTAACTAAATGATTTTATTTCACTAATAGCTAACTATGAACGGCTAACACTATACAGTGATGCATCCCTGCTATTTATTCTCTCAGATCAATTGATTTCTCACCTTGTCCTGAGGATGAACCACATTAGTTGGTTTGAAATGTCGACCCAATCCTTGCGATGGGATTAATCCGAAAGACTATTCTCTAAATTATGGATCACAAAAGTCTTAGATCTAACCTTATAGTATTATATGTCGATGATTTGATTCTAACAAGTGATGAGATTTTAATAAAATATTGTAAATAAGCTCTTGCAAGAGAACTAGAGATGAAGGAGTTGGGGCTCATGCATTGCTTTCTTGGTATGGAAGTATGGCAAGGAGATGTGGAACTGTTTGTCTCTCAAGAAAGTATGCCAACAAGATAGTAAAGAAGTTCTACATGGAGAGCAACAAACCCATGGAGACTCCTCTAAAAGCTAATTGGAGGAACGAAGATGTTGCTTCAGGTGAAGAAGTGGAGGCTACTATTTATAGAAAACTTGTGGGTTCACTTAAATATTTGGTGAACACACGACCGAACATGTGTTTTGCAGTTGACGAGCTTAGTCAAGCCATGGTTAAGCCTACCAAACTTTATTGGAAGGAAACTAAACATATGTTGAGATACCTTAGAGGCACCACTTGGTTTGGTCTTTGGTACAAAAGGACACAAGGAGTGAAGCTTCAAGGCTTCACAGATGCATATAAGGTAGGGAGTCCATTTGACAGGAAAAGCACATTAGGGGGAATATTTAGCATTGGGTCAACAATAGTTTCTTGGTACAATAAGAAGAAGAGATCAATTTCATTCAGCTTACAGAAGCAAATTTCATGGTTGTTATTCAAGTAGCTTGTGAGGCTATCTCGATGAGGAAGATCGTTTTTGGGTTATTTGGTCAACAAATTGATCCTACAATGATTTACTATGAAAATCAGAGTTGTATCAAACTCTCTAAGAATCCAGTTTTTCATGATCAGTCCAAGCATATCAACATCTGGTATCACCATTTACGAGATTGTGTGCAGAGGAGAATCATGCTGCTGGAGTACATTCCTATAGCGGAGCAATATGAAAATATTTTGATAAAGGCATTGTCAAGATGCAATTCAAGTTTCACAAAGGTAGGATCGGGGTAGCAGATAATCCCTTTCTTGTTGAGAAGGAGTGTTGAAAATGCAACAAGAAAAATCCTAATTTAATTTATCCTTGAATTAAATTATGAATTAAATTGTAATTCCATATGTCATGACAACTTTTAATAGTTAAATAAGTATATTTGACTTAGATAGCTCAGTTAAATTCGAGTTGGGAGTCTAACTAGAGTCATGTAGAGTGTCTCCCACATTTAGGAGCACTATTTGAGTTTATTTTGAGTTGTAATTATTTAATTCAATGTAATTGAGTTAAATTGAGTTAAACTAGTTCCAACTAACAGAGGAATTCGTGGGAGATTAGAAATAATGGGGTGTAACCAACAACAGTGGGGTGTAACCAACATTGGTGGGGTGTAACTTACTGTAGAGGGGTGTGACTTACTGTATTGTGGTGTAACTTACTATAGTGGGCTGTAAACTATTGTAGTGGGGTGTAACCTGCAGTAGTGGGTTGTAACCAGCACTGATCAGTAAACTGAAGATTCACTCATAATTAAATCATGCATGTCAGATTAGAGAAAGACCCAGTTGAGATTAGAGTTCAGACACATTGTACTATCAGTTGTGTAATGATATAAATTGTATAGGTGTTGCATGAAATCAAAGGAAGGCCTATGAGGATTGCGCAATTCATAATTGTGGGATTTCCCAATTAAATATGGGATAATTCCCAAGGGAACAACACAATGAAATAGGAGCTTGGCAGACAACAAAATTGGATAAGTATTGGCTTTAGCTTGACTGGAAAGTACTGAGATAGATAGAGATAGTGCAGAGGTTGCTCAGGCTTGAGAAAAGAATTTAATATTCTCATATTTTATGATTAATGAAATATACAGATAGCAGGGGTTTTTAGTTGTGGCTTTCCCCATAAATTCATTGTGTTATGTGTGATTGAATTCTTTCTCTTATATGCTTCATGATTTCATCGATCGTTTATTGTTTTTACTGATGAGTAGAGTAGATTCAAGTCAATTGTTTTAGCATATTACAATCTGTAATTTGAATCTACAAGGAATTTCTACACCTTCATGGCTCCTTGGTCTTCTGACACTGTCACTTCAAATTTAATGCCTCTAATCAACAGTTGCGTTGAAAAATCAAGAAATTCCCACGACAAATCCTTTGCACTACTTCCAAGTTCAGTAATACCAATGAGAATTGGAGTGGTAATTATTCTAATGACTAATTCAATTACAGGGAATTTAATGCGAACCAAGCTTGATTCCCACCTGTCCTCCCACATGCAATTTGGCATGCTTCCTAACCACTTGGATGCTTCATCCCTGGACTGGAGCTTGCCTGATGCACATCGAGGTTGTCTTATCATAAGCCTTAAATTTAATTCCTGTATTAGTTCCATAAGGTTATGAACCTACTTCTTTCTCGTCCGAATAATTTTTGGATTCATGGGACATGACATGTAAGGGTGATTCCTTCATAAAGGGAGAGGGTCCCCTCCTCCAAGGTTGCTCTTAAATTGGCTTGATCATCATCCATTTCGTTATTTCCTCTTTTGACATGGAATCATTTGGTTGTGTCAAATTTATTTAATTGCACTGTAATTATTTCATTTAGAGGGAGTTGGCCTTCCCCCAAGGGGTTCTTTGAATAATATTTTTTTTGAATTGTTACCTGTAAATCCCCAAATATAGTGAAGTTTCAAATCTGAGAGGAAAATGCTATCTTGAGACCCTACCATAGTGCAAGAGCTTTGGCTTGATTGTTTGTAGTCCTTCCTAGTTCCCAAGTGAATTTTGTCACTATTTCTCCTTTGGGGTTGAATATAACCCCTCTTTGCTCTTGCCTCCCCCAATAAATTAAATATTAAATTTATTTAGTAATAAATATTTTTATATTACTTAAATTATGTTATTTTTTAAAATTTATTTATTATTAAATTGAGTTAATACATATTTGTATTTTTATTAAATATATAGAATCAATAATTGTATTAATTTATTATAAATGAAAGATGATTTATATTATCGATTTATATTGAAATTAATATAGGATGGAAATTATTTTAAATTTTCAATATTAATAAAGTATATTTTTTGATAAAGTAATTATAATTTAAATTTTATAATAATAAATTATATAATTTAATTATTTATATTTTTGTTTTTGTTTTTCCTTAGAATTTGGTGATGTTTTTTTGAATTTTTTGTTTATTTAAATGTATTTTTGAATACATAAATGGATTTAAAGTCTAGAACTCTTAAAAAAATCAAATTCTTAATTCACATAAATTGATATTCAAATTTAAGCAAAATTAACCAAAAAAACCATAAACAATGGAAAATTACATCTTATATTGCTAACAGTTGAGAAATACATAGTAGCATCAAAATATTTACCTCATGATATGTTTCAAATTGTTACCATTAAAAATATCATAAAAATTAAGTAAATTATAAGACCGTAATAATGCAATAAAAGCTTTTCTTTATGATTTTTTAATCTTAGCAAGGTGAGATGTCTCACCAAGTGTGTGTTTGATGCTTATCATGTATTTATGCTTATTGGTTTTTACTAGACATTTAATTTAGGTTGTGCTAATATATGAGATAAACATATATACGTTTAAAAAACATATAATGAGAAAAACATATATGATGGAAAATTATTTTGAGATTTTCAAAATTATAAAGTATATGTATTTATAAAAGTAATTTAAATTTTTATTTTATAATAATTAATTATATATTTTTAATTATTTATATTTTTTTTTTTCTTTTTTCTTTAGAAATTGGCTATGTTTTCTTTTAATATTTTAACTATTTTTTATTTAAATGTATTTTTGAATACATAAATGGATTTAAAGTCTAGAACTCTAGGATTGTACAAATTCCACAAATCAAATTCTCAATTCACATAAATTGATATTTAATTTTAAGCAAATTAATCAAAAAAACAATAAACAACGGAAAATTACATCTTATATGGCTAAGAGTTGAGATATACATAGTATGTATCAAAATATTTACCTCATGATACATTTCAAATTGTTACCATTAAAAATATCATAAAGATTAAGCAAATTATAAGACCATGATAATGTAATAAAAACCTATTTTTATGATTTTTTTAATCTTAGCAATGTGAGATGTCTCATGAAGTGTGTGTTTTGATGCTTATCATGTGGTGATTCTTATTGGTTTTACTAGCCATTTAATTAACGTTGTGCTAGTATATGAGATAAACATATATATAATTAAAAAAACATATAATGAGAAAAACATACTCAAGCAACACTGACAACAAACAATAAGAGTTCAATAACACTTGTAAACATGATATTTTTTAAATTAAATTCAAAAACAAAAAGGTTTAAAGTAAGTCTCAACTTTTTTTATTATGATAACTATTAAATTTTTTTTTTTAAGTCAAGTTATTACCTATCAGAAAATAGAAATATCAGAGAGTGATTACACACAACACAAAACACACATCGCTATATATTTATTTCTCACAACAATTACACATATATAGGACATAAAACACTGACTTCGACACATTTAGATCACAACTACAACTAATACATAGGAAACAACAACTTCTAGATTGACACTTGGAACTCACAATGACAACTCATAACAACACATGGAAGCATTACTTCCAATACCCTCCCTTAATGCTTACATGAAAAAGATTGAAAACACATATTACAACATCAAGGATAATTTATGTCTGACTAGTCTTTATCAACACTCACATCCACTCTGGAATCTCATAAACATTGCTCTTTCACCACCTCATATTCAAGCTGTCACTTGACCTCCATTTAAAACTTAACTGCATCTGACCATCGTTGATGAAAGTTGCAAGATCAATAATAATAACACCTCGGTTTGTTGGGGCTTTCGTGATAAGAGCCATCAAGTAATGAACCATCCTATGGACCAACCACCATTTGTCGTATATTTCACTTCCGGCTATTAGTTAGTTGGTATGATGGAAGTCTAGATATTGGATGTGTTCAAAAGTTGATCAAACAACTTAACATTACTAACACATAAGAAGTGATGTTTTGGACATCGAGGTTTCTAGTTTAAGAACCACCGACCCTTTTTATAACCAATAAAAACACACAAAAATTGATGTTTTGGACACTGGGGCTTCCAGATTAAAAACCACCAACCCTTTTTATAACCAATAAAAAAAAATATTAACCACGAAAATGTACAAAGCCAAAATCAATGACTTCTCTTTATTGATTTGTGCAGATCATATCAAATATAATAATAATAACTTTGCATATTGGTATTTTCCATCAAATCTGGAGTGTTTGGATCTCGATCTATGGATAAAAAATACCACAATATTTTATTAGTTTAGATCTAGAATGGGAAATGTCAACATTCCACCTACATGTTACAGTTGTACATCCTGCACCATATGATAATCTTGAGAACCAATATTTAAAAAGTGTAGACATTTCTCTCAATTGTAAATCAACACTAAATCAAACCAAATCTATGCTAATCCAACTTCTTCACAAGCATATCTCATCTTATTTTACAAATATTTTTCCACAATGTATCTTCACACAACAACAACAACAATGGATCTTCACAATTCTCCTTTGCATGCAATTATCCACAATCCACACACAAATCAAATATTTATACAAACAATAGATCAAACGCTCTATTAAACTAATATATGTACAAAGGAGTATTATGACTAAAATTGCGTGATCTCAACCCCTCTTATGAGAGAGTTAGGGTTGAATCTCCCTCTGGTACCATATTAGAAAAATAGATCAAATAGTGATTACACACAAAACAAAACGCACATTTTTATATTTTTATTGATCACAATATTTACACATATGTAGGACATAAAACTTTGAATTTGACACATTTAGATCACAATCACAACTCATACATAGGAAACAACTTCTAGATTGACACTTGGGAACTCACAATGACAACCCAAAACAACACATGGAAGCATTACTTCCAATACTTTCATTTCTCTAATAATGATTGATAATCAAAATAAATATCTAAAAAATACTCAAAAATACATACCAACTTAATTATTTCTCTAATAATGATTGATAATCAAAATAAATATTTAAAAAAATACTCAAAAATACACACCAACTTAATTATAATATAAAATAATAACAAAAGAGATTCATAAATATTACAATGTAAAAAGTATAAAAATAACAACAAAAACCCCATAAATATTTTTTCATAAATATTACACTTTAAAAAGAATAAAAATAATGACAAATAGAGTCCAAATAAATAATTTTTCATAAATAATACACTGTAAAAAGGATAAAAATAACATAAAATATTTGCATACTTCAAACATCAAACATTTCGTAAATCGATCGATATATCCAAGTTGGTTATTTATTGGAAACCATGAGTGAGGAATGTGTAATGAGGGCTAACAACCTTGACCATGAAATTTAAAACAACTGTAACATAATTCAACAAAACTATATTATAAAACAAATTTACCCAAATTGAAAAAACCAATATTCACATCCGACAACACTGTAATTTACAAAACCAATATTCAGATATGACAACATTGTCTGTCACCTGAGTTTGGCCTTCAACCCATTTGCAACAATTTCCATATTTTATGGGAAGTTCCTTCTTAATTAATTTCTATTTGTACAACATTTCTCACTCTCTCTGCTGCCCCCCTTATCTCTTCCCCTCCCATCAATCCCCTCACTTTTTCTGTTTTTTCTTCCCTCCCAATAACCTTTTGATTATCATTGTTTCTCTTCATTCTCGCTCCAATCTTCCATTCATTGGGTATTTTTCTGTTTTTTCTTCCCTCCCAATAACTTTCTGATTATTGTTGTTTCTCTTCATTCTTACTCCAATCTTCAATTCATTGGGTAAGAATTTTCAATTGGTGTATTGGTCATTACCCAGAAGGAATCCCGGAAGGGGAATGCCCGAGGAAATGCTCTCTAAGATGGAGTTCCACTCTCCATGGCTCAAAAAACCATTGATGGAGGAATGAGTGAGCACTTTTAGCTGTGAGCACCATGGAACAATCATTCCTCACTATTTTGTTTCGTTCAATGTAATATTTCTTTTTCTGGATATGGTCAAAATGAACAGAATCTACCCACGGTATTTTCCTTCATATTTTGAAGGAAAACAATAAAATAAGGTTTCTAGAGAGTCCATCAAGCCTATAATAGGGGATAGGAGCTAGGTATTGTGATAATAATGAGTTGTCTATCTATTTGTGTTTTGTTGAGAACTCAGCTTGGCTAGTTCTAGTTAGATCCCAAGATGAAAACCTCACAAAGACTTTTTTGTTGTTGGTGGATCCATCCAGGATTCACGTTTGTGCTTCAGTGTCTTTGCTTTCTTGTGCGTTGAGCAACCATGTATGTTGAGGCATAGGCTCCATTATTTTGCTTATATTTGGGAATGTCTCATTTTCTATGTATTAATTGAAATAAGAATTACATTTTTCTAGATACTTTTTATGTTCAATATTTTTTTGAAAGTAATTTTTATTAGCACGTAAATGTGCCAGATTTGTTGATTATTTCATTATCTAAGATCTTAGGGTGGTATTATAGCTAGCCTTTTTCCAGCCCAAGGGTTTCCAAATTGCTACGAAAGAAAATTAGTTTGCGTGATTCTCCTTGGTCACCCTATCTAAAGATCTTGTCAATTTCGATGGTGCTCCATACATTATGGGATTTGTTATTGAGCTCAATTTGAAGAATCAAATATTTATATTTGTCGTACTTCTCCTAACTTAGTGGTCAAATTTTTCGTAGAGGGTTTCATTATCCCAGTATTAAGTATTTAATCTCACCCCCTGCTGAATTGCACAATTGTTCTAGGGATCTTATAGTTTTTCTGCATAGCAAGCGCCATATTTTTTTTCTCTTTCGAAGGGCATAAAGCCTCCTTCAGCTGCAATTTTGAGGCCATTTACTAGAGGGCCAAAGGCCTCATTTCTACAGGCTGAGTTTCAAATTTTTAAGGAGCTAAGTTTGTCATTTTTTAAGTGGTCGATCTATTGTCTCCTTAAGATCGAGAGTTGATCATACAAGAGGTCGAATTGGATCACTGTTGACGGCCAAAATTCAATTTTCTGAGCAGGATGAATTCCATGGTTAATATCAGAAATTCAAGTCAATAGTTTGGGGTCTAAACTATCTTATTGGAGGTTGAAATATAAAGCAACATTCATCCATTAATGCGCAGGAGTTTCCAGGATAGTGGGGCTGGCCATACATAAGATCTGGTTCATCCATGAAGGAAAGGTTATTGTTCTATGTCGTTGTCAAGGCCGAAAACCTGATTATTTATTGCTCACCATTGATTCAAGGTCTTTCGAGTTAAGGGCTGAGAAAAGGAATTATAATAGAATTAAGTCAGAGATAATGAGTTTATATGTAGAAGAAATCTCATGTGGCTTTCTGGTCATGAGTCATATCCAACAGAGCTGTAGAGTAGCCAAGAGGTACTGAGTTGAGGGCAGAGGTGCAAGGAAGGAAAGTGAGCACTACGATTCAGACGTGAATCGAACTTGTGCGAAGTGTGAATCCATTGCATACTTGAAGCACATAACTAAAGGGGATCTTATGTTTTCGGGAACATTTTCGTGCCTTCGACATTGGAGGGCGGAAAGGTGGAAATCCATGCACCTTGGAGGTCTAGATGGCCTGTGAAAAGGAAAAATTTGGTGCAGAAAACATGTTAAAGTCTTCATAGTCAATGGCATGTCAAGTTAAACAAAATAATTTTTTATTCAAGAGGAAGAAGATAGCATGAGGGGCAATTGAATTGTATTGATATTTTATGTATGATTGCAGGCAAAACTAATTTACTTGTGAGGGTCGGCAACCTCTTCATTGCATACCTCCTTTATAAACCGAGATCATCTTGCATTTAGGCCAAAGGAAATGTAAGTAGAGGCAAAATTTCATTATTCTATGGGAAGAGTTCCACAATTTTATTGGATCGAGTTACCTTGCAATTGGAGGCCAAATTTCTTATTTTAATTGGTGTCTGGAAGGTTTGTTTTTGAAAGGATAACAAATTTACTTGTTTCCTTGTGGCCAAGTATTGTGGTAAACTGAGCTAGAAGGGTTGAGTTACAATAACCAGAGTCCTGAGTATCTCTGCAAATTTGGGTAAAGAAGAATCGACAAAGCCTGTGCTAGATCGCTCCCTGTTAAAAGGAGCAAATCAACCAAGTTGAGTCTTTTGTGAGGAAAAGATATTTCTGAAGATCATACAAAGCATTCTTGACAACATAATTTCCAAATTTGTTCCACTTCTTGCATCTGATTATAGTTGTGGTAGAGATCGAGATTCTTGAAGGATGTTAATGTTATGTTGTCTTCAGTAGCTTGAGCTAGCTGAACCTAGGTTTCCTATTGGTACATTAAAGAATTTTATTTGTGAATTATTGTTGAAAATCTTTGAAATTTGGTTGGTTATTTAGCCTTGGTACACTACAATGGTATTGTATCCCTCATTTATTTAACAGATTTGCTAGTTGCTCCTATTATATTTGAGTAGTATCACCACATATGAGATTCAGATCATGGTTATTATTGCAGGAATATATTTCTATTGCAGATGTTTATTGCCAAAAATCATTAATTGCGGGAGAGCAATTTGTTATTATTTTTACAAGGGTTTATTATCTTCACACAAAGGATGTAAATCAATTTTATTGAAGAAAGCAGGGGAGAGAGAAGGAAGACCAAGGGTTGAAGTCCATTGATGCCAAGCCATAATGTCATCACTTTAATTTTGGAAACGCCTCAAGAATCGACATAGTAATACGCCAATTGATTCTCTGGGCTATAATACTTTTGTGGATGAAAAATGGAAGCAACTTACAAATCATAAGAAAGAGAAAAAAATAGACCTTTCTCTTGGAAGGTCCATGCTATCTTTCAACACTTAACGGATATTTGGAAGGAAGATGTCAAAAGCGTCTCTTTGAACTTGGATCCAAATTGCAGGATACAAGGTCAAAAGATGTCCTCCTACAGTTGGACACATTAAATATGGATCTATGCCTAATAGAGCAATCCAATTTGAAAGGGTCAAGCTGGGCCTTGAAGCCATCCATGCTTTCTTTGATATAGCCTAGGTTCTTGGAGCATTGTTGTGAAAAGGTTAGACTCACAGTCACCTCCGTGGAAAATTTTAGGGGCTAATATTCGTAGGTGGGCTAATTTTCCATGTTTTTTCCAAAAAAAATGATTTGCCAATTTCCATTTTGTTCTAAAAGTGATTTATCCAAATTTTATAGTATATAATTATGTTATCCTAAGAATCACCAAAAAATTTATAGAGACTATATAAAGTCATTAGGAATTTGGATATATTTAAAAAAATATCACCAAACATTTTACTGTCTGCATATTAGGGACTCGTAAGATTTGCTAAGGTTTCTAAACTTCATGATAAATTTCCATCCTTAAAATTTTCCCTCGTCACCTCTTGTCTCAATAAAATCTTAGCCTTAATAATGCCACTACCGTCGTACAATGATGACATCACGAGGAGGACTTTTTAGGTGATGGTAGAGGCCCTCCAAGGGTTGGACAATATCACCCTTATTACTTTTTTTTCAGAGGTGCAAAATTGTAGAACACATGACGAAATTAAGATTTGGTATACTTATGTTGGATCTAGAGTGTGATGACTTAATCCTTCAGATACTCCAATACTTTTGCACCAACATTGCAACATCTCATCCAAACTATGTCAAAACAGACGTGCAAAATATCATGTCCTTCATTGTTGGGTGTGGAGCCTGATTATCTTCTATATTCAAAAGTACCGCCACATTGGACCCTAATTTAAAATGGGGGCGGCAATGCCACCCGTAAAATATTCGCTGCAGGGAGGGTCCAGGGGGGGGGCGGCTGCGACCTTTGGGAGC
>APFE030389286.1:20264-35804 GCA_000404065.3 Pinus taeda
GGGCCCCGTTTTTGGGTAAGTTGGTACATCAACTTCCCGGGGTCACGAATTGGTCGTATTATCTCCGTTTGACGCGCAGGATAGCCTGTTGGAAAGATCTCTCCGAGGACTA
The DNA here is from genome assembly GCA_000404065.3 of Pinus taeda. Taxonomy (NCBI): domain Eukaryota; kingdom Viridiplantae; phylum Streptophyta; class Pinopsida; order Pinales; family Pinaceae; genus Pinus; species Pinus taeda. Next base: position 20,377 of record APFE030389286.1, read on the forward strand.
CAACGAAAAAGACGATTTTTAGATAGAAAAATCGCTGGTGGTAGATTTCCCAAAAAACGTTGTTTAGGGCCTCAAAACGGCTCTGGAAGTTTAGGACCCGAAAAAAACTGCTAAAAATAGTAAACTGTGCTATAATTAAGGAAACTGAAAAACTGAAAGAGATAGTTGTGGGGGTCCAAATGGGATAGCTGGGTGGCCACCAACATCCACCTGGATTAACCTCACTCACCGCTCCTCCTGAGGACTTCTCCTTGAACTTCTTCAATGGACACTTTGTAGCAAAGTGTCCCATCTTGTGACAATGAAAGCATTTAACTTTCGTCATGTCCTTCTTCTTACCTCCATGATAAGAATCTGATTTGGAATGGGAAATTTTACCTTCCCCCTTCCTCGACTTAATCACTAAGGCACAATTCTCTTCATCACCATTCTTTGATGAAGAGCCATCCCTATTGTTCCTCCTGATCTCATCCTGCATCAAATCTGACCATAGTCGTTCCCAATCTGGTAGCTTCTCCCGACCATTAACATAGTCCTGATAACTATGCCAACTCTTTGGGAGTCCAAGAAGAGCAAGGTTCACCATAACCTCCTCGGAAACTATGGTTCCAAAACTTCCAAGTTCATCTCAACATTAAATGAACTTGGTCAAGTACTTTGAAATCATCTCGCCTTTCTCCATCTTGATTTTACGAAGTTTATCCTTCAGTTCCAACTTCCTTTGATCACTGCTATTCTAATACAAGTTCGTCAATGTTTTCCACATAGAATGCGAGGTTTCCTTTCCGTGGAGACTTGAGACAATATTATCTTGAACTCCCGCAAGGATTCTCTGCCTTTCCTTTGCCACACACTTCTTCCACTCATCCAAGTTTTGTGCATCAGTAGCTGCTAGCTGATTAGGAATTGCTTGTTCAACAAATTCCTTCAAGCCATTTTCCTCTAGCACAACCTCCATCCTGTCCCTCTAGGCTATGAAATTTGAGTTGTCTTCCAAGGAATACTCAAGCCTCAACCCATGGAACACCATCTTCCAATCCTGAAGTATGTATTTTAAATTCAACTTTCACTTGTAACCCAAAAACTCAAAACTTTGAAAGATCCTCTACAGAGTTGATTTTAAATCAGCTATATCTCCCTCATCTGAACTCTGATTCAGCTGATTTTTTATTTTTATTTTGGGTATCTTTTCCCAAGGAATCCAAATATGCAATTTATTTCTGAAAAATTTTCACAGAAATTATCAGATATTCTCTGCAAAGTCTTGGCCAAAAAACCAATCTTGCTTGGATACCATGTAGAAAATCCTGTAGATTCACAAGCTAATACAATTTGCTAAAGCAAGAGACAAGAATCTACTTCTACTCTTTATAGTGGAAGCCCATAAACATCAAGCAAAGAATAATCAATAGAGGAAGAGCATCAAAGGCACATAACACAATAAATATCTAGGGAAAGCCACAACTTAAAACCCCACTATTTGTTTTGTATTAATCCGGAAAATCAAGAGGAAATTACAATGCCTGTTCTCTCTAGAACAATCCCAGCGCTTAGCAAATTCAATCTCCAACTCGTAAGCAAGCTCAAGGCCAAATCTTAGCCTCTTCACAAGCTCTCCCAGTCTATATTCCAATGTGTAATTCCTGTGAAGGATAGCTTGTATTTAAAGGGAAATAAATCTTGTAAAAATAACGTAATCCCTCAAGGATCAGTTCCTGATTGCATGCAATATTAGTGCAACTCATAAAAATATAAAACAAATAATACAATGTCCTTGCACTCTAGTCTCAACTGGGTCTTTCTCAGAATAGACATGCATGAGTTTTTGATGAGTAAATATTTAATTAACTAGAGTAGCACTGGTGGAGTTCATTAGTGTCACCACTGACTTCTAACTCACTATTAGTTCTCTCAATCAGTTCTGAGAACTAATTTAACTAAATTGATTCATGAAATAGAGTCTTCTATTTTACAACTCACAATTAACTAACACTGGACTCCTACAAAGTAGGGAGAACATATACATGACTTCCAAAAGACTTCCAACTCAAATTTCCTAAGTTAAGTAAGTTTAATAAACTTATTTTTACTATTTTAAGTTGCTATGAGAATAAAATTCAAATTTAATTCACAGATTAATTCAAGGACAAATTAAACTGGAATTTCTTATTGCCATTTCTCAACATGAAAGTGGAGCAGAAAATCTGGTGGTCTTTGGAGAAAAGACCATGCTATGGCATCAAAGGCTTGGACATAATGGAGAGAATTCAAATACTTCAGGGTAATGGTATGTCTAATATATCTCTCTAGATTTCAATTTCTATGAACATTGTGTGTATGGGAAGCAGAATAGGGTGAGTTTCCCCTATGGTGCTAAGAGGGCGAAAGGAATATTAGAGCTTGTGCATAGTGATGTGTTTGGATCTATGTCGGTTCCATCATTGGGTAAGTCTGTGTACTATGTATCATTTAAAGATGAATTCTCAAGGAATACATGGATATATTTCCGTAGGAAGAAATATGAAATTTGACAGATTTAAAGAATATAAGGCTCTTGTGGAAAACTAGGCAGAGAAGAAGATAAAGGTGTTGAGGACAGATAATGGTGGAGAGTTCTGGAAGAAGGAATTAGAGGAGTTTTGTAAGAAGTGTGGTATAGCTTGACAGAAGACTACTCCATACACACCTCAACAAAATGGAGTTGCAGAAATAATGAATAAGATGTTGATGGAAAAGGCAAGAAGCATGCTTAGTGGTGCTAGGTTAGGACAAGAATTCTTGGAAGAGGCGATGGAGATTTCATGTCACCTGGTTAATAGATCGCCTTCATCAATGTTGGAGGATAAGACTCCACATGAGGTATGGACTGGTAAGAACCCCTCTCTTTCACATGAGGTATGTACATGTTCCAAAGGAAAAAAGAACCAAGTTGGATAGTAAATATGAAAGGTGCATCGTTATTAGGTATAAGGATGGTTTAAAAGGTTATAAGCCCTGGAACCCAAAAACAAGGAAGGTTGTGTACAACCAAGATGTGGTGTTTAGAGAGATGAAAGATGTTATTAAACATGAATTCCTACCAAGGGAACCTAAGAAGATATAGTTTAAGCTAAAGGAGGAAGAATGAGACTCTACAGTAGAACAAGAATCAGAAGATGAATAACCACAAACTTCAGCTGTGAGAATATCAGTTCAAGAAAGAAGGAAACCAGAAAGGTGTAGTCCATCTTCTTTATGTTCAAATTTTTCTTTATCTATTATTGATGATGATCCTAGAACTTTCAGGGAGGCAGTGGATTCAGAGGATGGAAAACTTTGGAAAGAGGCCATGGTTGATGAAATGGCATCTTTGGAAAAAATGAGGCTTGGGATCTGGTGGAGTTGTCGGCTAGAAGGAAAACCATTGGAAGAAAATGGGTGTTTAAGAATAAGATGAATGCAAAAGGCAAGGTGGATAAATACAAATCTCGGTTGGTAGCAAAAAATTATTTCTAGGTGTTGGGAATTGATTTTGGTGATATTTTTTTTCTCCTGTTGCTAAGGTAAATTCTATTAGATTACTTTATCTATTGATGTTGCTTTTTATTTTGAGGTAGAACAGATGGATTGAAGACATCATTTCTTCATGGGGATCTGGAAGAATTGATCTACATGAAGCAACATGAAGGCTTTGCGGTGAAGGGAAAGAAAAAAGTGGTATGAAGGTTAAAAACGTCTCTGTATGGGTTAAAATGATAAAAAAGGATGTGGTATTAGAAATTTGATACATATAAATGAGATAGGGAAAAAAAGAAGCTTTGGTTAAACTATAGGAAGTATGTCAAGACAATATTGCAGAGGTTTAATATGCAAGTTAATAAACTGGTGAAGGTTCCTATTCCTGTAGGTGTAAAGTTATATGTTGAATAGTGTCCCAAGACACAAGAAAAGGAATAGGACATGTCCCGTGTTCCATATGCAAGTGCAATCGGTAGCATGATGTATGCAATGGTCTGTACTAGACCAGACATTGCACATGTAGTGAGAGTATTGAGCAGGGATATGTCAAAACCAGGGAAAGAGAATTGAACAATGGTGAAGCAAGTTTAAGGTATTTGTGTGGCACTAGTGATTATGGTTTGTGCTACCAAGGAAGACCAGGATTGGATAGAGTTTTGTACATCCATGACTTTGTTGATGCAGACTGGGTTGGAGAAGATCTACAAGTAGGTATGTATTTAACCTATTTGGAGGAGCAAGAGACAGTCTATAGTGGCACTTTCAATTGCATACGTGGAATACATGGAAACCACTCATGAAAGCAAGTAAGAAGTTTGGTTGCAGAGGTTGTGTTTAAGTATGGGGTTAGTACAATGAGATATGAGGATAGTTTGTGACAACCGAAGTGCAATTTTATTGGCAAAGAACCTTGCTTATCATTCAAAGACAAAGCACATTGATGTTCAATATCACTTTGTGTGGGACGTGGTTGAGGAAAAAAAGGTGTTGTTGGTAAAGGTGGAAACTTTGAAGAATGTTGTAGATGCATTGACAAAGTCTGTGAGCATTGAGAATTTTTCTTGGTGTAGAGAACCAATCAGAGTTGTAGGGCTGGACCAATGAGTAATATTTCTTGTGACCCCTTGTGTGGAAAAGAAAACAACAAGTGGGAGAATGTTGGGTGTGCGTTATATTCTTTCCACGACTAGTATGCGTGGTGGGGGGGGGGGGGGGGGGGGGGGGGGGGGTGTCTTGGGGGGGCTGTGATCCCCTCTGCATGGGGTTCGTGGCAACAACCCGAGAATTTTGTTTTGGACATTATATTAGGTGGGCAGACCTACCAATAGTTTTGTGCATGATTTTTGCACATGTTTTTGGGCTTGATGGTTTTCTGCCCATGGTATTTTGTAGGTCTGGTCAAGGGAACTACGATTATGTTCTAATATAGGGTTAATGGATTGGGGGTTATGAATGCTTTGGCATGTATGTATATGTATTGTAACATTGAAAGGAACATAATGAAAAATCAATATGGTAGTCCCGGTTTTGGGATCCAGGAAAAAATATCTGTGTATTTGTTTTATGTTTCTCACCATTGTATGTTTTCTGTTTTTTTATTATTGTATATATTGATGATGTTTTCATATTCTCCAGATCAGTTGATGAACATTTCAAGCATGTACATAAATTTAAACAAGTTGTCAAAAGCAATGGCTTAGCTCTCAACAAAAAGATGGAAATATTCTAGAAAAAGGTTCAATTCCTTGGACAAATCATTGACAATGGTTAGATTTATCTTCAACAACACGCATTGGCATTTGTAAACAAATTTCCAAATGAAATAAAAGACAAAACCAAATTACAAATTCTTGGGTTGTCTAAACTATGTATGTAACTTTTATAAAGAATGTGTGCAAGTTAAGAGGGTTTTAAATCAAAGACATGAAAAGAACCCAGAACCATGGAGTATGGCGCATATAGTCGTTGTTAGAAAAATAAAAGAAAAAGGTAAAAATTCTTCCTATCCTCTATGTTACAAATGAAAGTGTGCCAAATATTGTTGAAACAGATTCCAGTGATATAGGTTAGGGAGTAATCCTCAAACTGCTCAAGGAAGGCCAGGAACAAATTATTCAGTTTGCCTCAAGCATGTGGAATCCTGCAGAGAAAAACTATTCGTCTATATAAAAAGAAAGAAAAGTTGCCTGAAATTGCATTGATAAGATTGATATACACCTAATAAACAAAAGGTTCCTTCTTTGAACTGATGCTTCATCCATGAAGAATGTGTTAAAATATATATATAAAGAAACCAATAGATTCAAAGTTCGTAAGGTGGCAAGCCCTCTTCACCAACTTTTATTTTGAGATAAAACACATCAAAGGCAGTAAAAATTGTATTCCTGATTTTCTCAGCTGAGAAAATATTCAAGAATAGCAACATCTCATGGTCATAGTAACTGAATGGGATCCTACTCTTAATCATGAAACTTTCCGAAAAATTCCAGACTCCATGGATTGCGAAGATTATATGAATTCTTGGAAACCAACTTGGAAGCTGAGAAACACTCTGGTTTTAGACGCAAATATTCAAACCTGTGGAGATTTACAACATTTAGTCCCAAACGTAAGATCTATCCAAAATCTAGCAAATGGATTCATGACATGGTTTTTAACCATTCTAGACACCTGACAAATCTAGTAGAATATGCCTTGAATCTTCATTTTAAAGATATGAATATAATTTGGAGAGAGGAAATTAACATATTTAATTTCTTTCACAAATATTTTTGTGATAAATAGGACCCGAAATCTAGATTTCCATGAAAGACTTGTGCCCACAACATAACCCAGAACTTGTTTTTCCTGATTCTGTTTATGATTTCTTTGGATATAAAAAATTATGGTGGAATTTACTCTGCATAGACAAACTAGATGGTACATACTATACATTTTTAAAAATTTGATTACTATTTGTCAACCAACTTCTAAATCGTCCATACTACTTAAAAGAGCGGTAGACATTGTTTGACATCAACAAAACTGCCATGGACCCCTTTTATTTCCAATCAGATTATAGATAGGCATGTGAAGAATGTATGGACTGTTTCAACAACCTTGCAAAATTGTAGAATGTTTAAACAGATTCACAGACAATGGTATTCTTTTAGACTTTATGGATAAACATCACACATGGTTAGTAATGAAAAAGATAAAGCATCATAGTACTTGGAAATCCCATGATAATTCGACACATCCTTTCTAAAGCACAAGACACCAATGGAAGATATGCCAGACAAAGATTCCCCAGAACAAATATGTTGGGAACATAATTATTGTACCTATCTTTGTTTCTTGTGGAATTTGAATGATAAAATCATCCATTTTGTAAAATAATGTAAAAGTATTTTCACCTGACTATGAGTGTGACCGGTATAGTGGGATTCTGATAATATCTCCACTATGTAAATAAAGGCCGAGTGGGATTCCTTATATCTCCACTTTGTATAAATTTCAGATGATTCTCTGTCCCAAATATCACTATTAAATAATTTTACCAGACGATTCACTAAGACTTGAATCACTTCTCCAACGATTGGTTCAGATTGACCCACATATCAAAGCATTTCTGGAACTAGTCAAAATCAGTAGTACCATAATATGCCCTCTATCATCCCCCACTTCCTATAAATAAGGGAGAAGAAAACCATTTGAGGCATCAGGAGTTAGAGAGATCAGGAGTCTAAGTGTCAACAATTATCCCCGCCTGGCATTTATGTCTCTAAGGAGATCTTCTTGCATCACAATGAAATTATTCAGTGTGTAATCAAGTCTTAGAAAGTCTAAATTCTGAGAAGCCTGCACATCAGGACTTGTGAGCCTAGTGACAACCTAAAGTGGTCAAACTTTCTTAGGAGAGAGTCTTTTGGTGTGAGTTGTTCGGTCCATAGATAGAGTCTGCAACAGGCCATGTAGCCTCTGGTTTCTAGCTTGTAACGAGCTAGTATAATAGGTAAATTCCTTTGCAGTCAATCTTTCGTTAGACCTGAGGATTTTTTTGTAATATTATCAGCTAATTATAATTTCTAGTGTTTTTTCAAGTTTAATAAAAGAATAAGTTTCTCTTGTGTGATCTCTTTGCACATTAATTTTTTGTGGTTGAGTGAAGTTCGGAGGTTCGCTTAGGATCCTGGAGTGCAGCTTTTTTCACAAAGGTAGGAGGCCATTGAAAGAGTGTGTTTTGCATTGGATCTGTCTGAAGGTTTGTGTACGAGTTCATGTAAGAGTTCATGTAGCTTAGTTAAGAAATATCTTGTAAGATTCATTCTTTGACGAAGGAAGCCTCTGCTAAAAATTTATTTCTAAGCCAGTAACATCTGGTTCATCAGGTAATTCTGAAACACTTTCTTCTTATTAAAAAAGGAAGCTAGAAGAAAATATGTATCTTTCTATGAAATTCAGGAAAAATAACAACAAACTGATAGTCGCAATATGCAAAATATTTTTGATAAAGCTTCTTCTTCTATGATGAATGTTGCCGAATTAGAGATTATTGAAAAAGATGTTAAACTGGGATTTATGTACTCATCGAGACACAAAATAATTCAACATCTCACACCCTTAGAAGAAAAGAAGAATCTTTCATTATCCTGGAAAGATTATATGGATAAGAACTATGTGTGGATTTCCTTCTATGAGTGGAAGAGAACAAAGGATAACATGGATGTGCAAATGATATCTGAAGAATCCTCCTCTACCTCTTGTAAACGCCATTAGACATCCATAGATGGCACAAAAATAGAATCTCCCGCTATCTTTCCTCCATACAAAGGAATCACTCTTGAGGAGTCAGGAAAAGTTGCCAAAGTAGTACCTCTAGTTCTGAAAGATTATTTTGCCATAGGGACTAAGGGCATAATACGAAAGGTCAGTGAACATGTAAATTGGACCAATACTACTTTAAAAGGTCTAGAAATGAATTAATCTACAACCAGTGCACAAAATATTCAAGGTTTTGTAAATAGTGTAAATAAAAGTTTGAACGAATTTTAATTTTCCATCTCTACTATAGATGGATTTGTCAAAGAAGGATATAATGAAGAAAATAAATTATCTACAAAGATGGAAAACCATTTTGAAGGAATTGGAAATGAAGTACATAAAGGATTTGTCTCAACCCATGAAAAGATCGATGACCTTTCTTCTCAATTTGCAAAAATGTATTTGAAAAACAAAGACAAAAAAATTCCTTCTTCATTACTTTCAAGCCATTGTGTACAAATACAATATGTTCAGAAATCTGTATATAAATTTCCCAACTTGTTTCTAAAAGGAAAATTAAAAAAAAAAAACGAAAGCCTTCATCTGAGTCCCATCTCCTACTAGTTTTTGAACCACTTCCCAACCAATACTCTTGATACCCTACACCTAATCTAAGTGGTAAGGGAAAGTTGCATGAGACTCAAACTTTCTTTTACTAAGGCTCATAAGAAATGGAATATTAATAACTTGACTTTAGGAAAAATAAGACAAATGATAGATCATATGTTTACTGAGTATAAGCTAATGTGCATGGGAGGAGAAAGTGAAGTGGAAGCATGTAAAACAACAATTCAGTGTTTTACTGGTACCATTCAAAGATGGTGGGAAGTAGAATCTTCCCCAACACTTGTAGATAAAATGGAAGAAGAAATAATGGAAGATGAAACTAGTGATAGAATACATAATGTATATGGAATTCAACAAAGAAACATCATCAGAGCATTGACATTTTTCATCCGTGAACACTGGTGCGGTCCAGAAATAGAGATTTATTACAAGCATTCTCTAGTGTTAATGAACCTTAAATGAAAAAGAATGTCACAGTATGAATATTTCCATAGATATTGAGTCCAAAGAATCTATGAAGTAAAAGATAGTAAAAATATTTTATTGAAATAGGTTTATTTTGCAGTCCTTCCTTCAATGTTTGTGGATTATTTGAAAAAAAAAATGTTTCCCAGAACCCCTATGAGTCTTATACTTGGGAGGAGATATACAATATTATAACTAAAGCCCTGGTAGGCCTCTGCACAAATATGAATGTAAACAAGTCCATACAAAAATAGTCAAGGCTACCTGATAGCAAATATATATGTAATAAATATGGCTTGCCTTAAGATGACCCATTTTTCCAAAGGAAGAGAGTGAAAAAGGCCATGAAAAATGTTTCAAAAAGGAAATATGTATCTGCAAAACATCAAAAATAAAAAAGAACAAAGGGATATTACAAACGAATTCCTAGATCCCATTACTATGTCCATGAGACATCCATCTGGAAACACATAAGAAAGAATCCTGGAACAAACTTACTCATTGGTTATGTGGGAAACAGGGCCATACCTCAAATAAATGCCCACAAGGGGAAGAATCTAAGCTACATAGAGGGAAAAGGTCACAAGAATTTGCTAATAAATATCAGCAAGATAGACAAAGGAGAGAAGAAGAAAAATCACTAACCCTAGTTCAATGCTATAAATGTGGATCCAAATTCCACAAAGCATAAAATTGTCCTAACATTCATATTAAAGAAGAAATACATGTTATAGGACAAATCTGTTGTGATTCTACTGAGACTTCAAGTTTCAGTATTTTTGACTCAGAATATCCATTAGATCATGATTCAGTATTTGTTGCTAACCATTGTAAATGTACAAATTGAGATGATTGCCATTGCAACTCCAAGTCAAATTATGAATATATCTCTGAAGAGGGTCCTGATATACAACATAAATTAAAAACTTGCATGGCTCACACTTCTGATGATGAAGAAGAAAAATCCTTAGCCGGAAAAAAATGCTTCCTAAAGGTGAAATGAAGGAGAAACTGATGGAGACATTTTTACAGACCATGCTCAAGAACCAAGGTTCCACATCAGTAAATTCAGGAAAAGGTATTGCACCAAAGCCCTATTTGTTGATGCTTCATATGAGAAAAATACTAAATCATTTCAAATAATACACTGAAAAGACAAGCAAATAATTCTTACTATAAACAAAGTTAGTCAAGAGATAAGAAGTCTAAAAAAAATCATTCAAATCAAGGCTCATTTTCTAGGTTAAAAAGAGGTAAAATGCAAGAACATGAAATCTTAGAACAAAAACCCTCTTTCAAAAAGAATTCAAATGTAGAAATATATGAAGTTATAATATGACTATTCAGGGATAAATAACATGAAATTATAACAATACAAGATAAACAATATCATGTTACGCTTACATTAAATATTTAGGGAGAAGTATTTACCCTAAAGACTTTGTTAGACACAAGGGAAAATATAAATTTATTGAACAGAAAACCAATCCCTCCAAAATATTGGAAAAAGGAAAAAAGAGAAGTTATAGGGCTAGGAACACAAGAGTAAAACTTCCATTATGAAGTTCCTAAAGCCACTATTTGTTTAGAAAAATATCGCATTAATGTCAAATTCACATTAGGAAGTATCCTAGTAAATGTATCCTAGGAAATCCATTTTTAGCCACTGTTGAACCTCATGGTTCATAATTTTTTTATGATGGTAGATCAGGATATTATATCTCAGTTCCAAATCAAGAAGGATATTTATATTCAATCACACTACCATTTTTCTCCACCCTTACGATTTCTACAATGGTCCAAGTTATGCATGAGACAGGACAATCAAAAGAAGGTTAGAAGAACTCAAAGAACTGAAATCCTACTTGAAGATAGATGAAGGACTGAAAAATGTTTCAGTCATAAGAAAAATAGATGAATTGAGTAAACGGTTAGAGGCAGAATGTTGTGTAGAGGAACCTAATGCCTTTTGGCACAAAAAGTAGTATTTTGTAGAACTTCCCTATAAAGCTGAATACATAGGAAATCCATGTAAAAGTAGATCTATTCCAATGAATGAAGGATATAAAAAATATGGAAAAGATAAATCTAAGATCTCCTCAAAAGAAGACTAATAAGAGAATCTGATAGCCCGTGGAACTATTATGGATTCTATGTGAATAAGCTTTATGAACAAATCAAAGGAGTGCCTAGACTAGTAATAAATTATAAACCATTAAATAATGTCCTGGATGACGACACTTATCCTATACCTCACAAAGTAAATCTTATATCCATAATTGCAGGAGCCAAGATATTTTCAAAATTTGACATGAAGTCAGGTTTCTGGCAGGTGTGAATAAGGGAAGAAGACTAGTTTAAAACAACCTTCAATGTCCCCTCTCGACATTATGAATGGAATGTCATGCCATTCAGATTGAAGCATTCTCCTTCCAAATTCCAAAAGGTGATGGATCAAGTGCTTAAGCCACACTTTGATTAGATTATTGTATATATTGATGATGTTTTGATATTTTCTAGATCAATTGATGACGATTTCAAGCATGTACATAAATTTAAACAAGCCGTCAAATGAAGTGGTTTAGTTCTCAACAAAAAGAAGAAGGAAATCTTCCAGACCAAGGTTAAATTCCTTGGACACATCATTGAAACTAGTCATATTTCTCTTCAACGGCATGTAGTGGCATTTGCAAACAAATTTCCAAACGAAATAAACAAAAAAAACTAAATTGCAAAGATTCCTGCGTTGTCTAAACTATGTCTGTAACTTTTATAAAGACTGTGTGCAAGATAGGAGGATTTTATATCAAAGACTGAAAAAGCATCCATGACCATGGAGTATGGTGCACACAACTATTGTTAGAAAAATAAAATAAAAGGTAAAAATTCTTCCTATCCTCTATGTTTCAAATGAAAATTTGCCAACGATTGTTGAAATAGATGCCAGTGATATAGGTTGGGGAGGAATCCTCAAACAACTCAAGGAAGGGTAGGAACAAATTATTTAGTTTGCCTCAGGCATGTGTAATTTTGTAGAGAAAAGTTATTCGACTATTGGAAAATAAGTAAAAGTTGCCTGGAGTTACATTGATAAGTTCTATACACACCTAATAAACAAAAGGTTCCTTATTAGAACTAATGCTTTAGCAATGAGGAATGTGTTAAGAAACGATATAAAGAAACTAGGAGAGTCAAAGTTCGCAAGATGGCAAGCCCTCTTCACCAACTTTGATTTTGAGATAGAACACATCAAAGACAGTAAAATTTGTATTCTTGATTTTCTCAACAGACAACATCTTCAAGAACAACATCTCATAGTCATAGTAACTGAATGGGATCCTACTCTTAATCATGAAACTTTCAAGGAAATTCAAAACTCCATGGATTGGGAAGATTATATGAATTCCTGGAAACCAACTTGGCAATTGAGAAACACTCAGGTTTTAGATGCAAATCTTCAACCCCATGGAGATTCACAACTTAGTCCCAGAACGTAAGATCTATCCAAAATCCAACAAATGGATTCATCACATTGATTTTGACCATTCTAGACACCTGAAAAATCTAGTAGAAGATGCCCTGAATCTTCATTTTAAAGATCTGAATATAATTTGGAGAGAGGAAAATAACAAATTTAATATCCTTCACAAATATTTTGTGATAAATAGGACCAAAAATCCAAATTTCCAACAAAGACTTCTTTGGCCACAACATAACCCATAACTTGTTTTTCCTGATTTTGTTTATGATTTCTCTAGATATAAAAAATTATGGTGGAATTTACTCTACAGAGACAAACCAGATGGTACCTATTATACTATGTTATAATTTGGATCATTATTTTTCACCCAACTTCTACATCGGCTAGACTGGTTAAAAGAGTGGCGGACATGGTTCATCATCAACAAAAATAGCTTGGGCCCCATTTATTTCTAATCATATTACAAACATGCATGTGAAGAATGTATGGATTGTTTTCAAAAGCCTTGTAAAACTATAGCAAATTAAACAGATTCACAGACGATGGGATTATTTTAGACTTCATGGCTAAATATCACCAATGGTTAGTCATGAAAAATATAAAGAATCAAATAGTACTTGGAAATCCCATGGTAGTTCGTTGCAAATTTTCTAAAGCATGGGACACTAGTGGAAGATATGCGAGACAAAGATCCCTCAGAAAAAAAGTGTTGGGAACATAATTATTGTACCTATATTTGTTTCTCATGGGATTTTAACAATAAAAGCATCCACTATGTAAAATAATGTAAAAGTCTAGTCACCTGACTATGAGTGTGACCTATATCGTGGGGTTCCAACAATATCTCCACTATGTAAATAAAGGATGAGTGGGATTCCTTATATCTCCATTTTCTATAATTTTTAGATGATTCTTTGTCCCAAAGGTCACTATTAAATAAACTTTATCGGACGATTATATAAGACTCTAAGCACTTCTTCGATGATTGGTGCGGATTGACCCACATCCCAGAGAATTTACAGAACTAGTCAAAATCAGTAGTATCATCAGTTGCTCACTATCATCCCCAACTTCCTATAAATAGGGGAAACAAAAACCATTTAAAGCATCGAGAGTTAGAGAAATCAGGGGTCTAAGAGTCAAGAATTATCCATGCTATGCATCTGCGTCTTCAAGGCGATATGCTTGCATCATAGAGAAATTATTTAGTTTGTAATCAAGTCTTAGAAAGTCAAAAGTCTAAGAAGTCCTCACATCAGGACCTGTGAGCTTGGTGAGAACCTAAAGTGGTCAGACCTTCTTAGGAGATAGTCTTTTGGTTTGAGTTCTCTGATCCATAGATAAAGTCTGCAACAGGCCAGGTAGCCTCTGGTTTCTAGCTTGTAATGAGCTAGGATAACTAGTAAATGCATTTGCAGTCAATATTTGGCTAGACCTGAGAAGTCTTTTGTAATATTACTAGTTGATTATAATTTCCAGCTTTTATCAATTTTAATAAAAGAATAAGTTTCTCTTGTGTGATCTTTTTGCGCATAAATTTTCTATGATTGAGTGAAGTTCATCTGAAGTTGATCGGAGGTTCACTTAGGATCCTAGAGTGTAATTTTACTCGTAAAGGTAGGAGGCCATTGAAAGAGCGTGTTTTGCATTAGATATGTCTGAAGGTTCATGTACGAGTTTGTGTAAGAGTTCATGTAGGTCAGTTAAGAAACATATTGCAAGCTTCATTCTCTTCCGGAGGAAGCCTCTGCTAAAACTTGGTATCAAAGCTAGTAGCATTTGGTCTTATTAAAAATGGAAGTTGGAAGAAAACTTGTAGCTTTCCATGAAATTTAGGAAAAATAACAACAAACTCATAGTCTTGATATACAAAATCTCTTTGATAAGGGTTCTCCTTCTATGATAAATACTGCCAAATTAGATATTGTTAAAAACCATCCCTCTTCATGCTAGAAAATTCCTTCAACCATTCCTTGTGAATTCTACTCAGATCTATCTGTGTTCCATTTAAAATCCATTATAAAAGTGTGTCAAAGAATGTGTCAGCTAAATTCAAGAAAATGCAAAACCCATCTAGAATATTCCTTTACTAGAGCCCAAAGAACTATAGAAAGAAGCCCAAAAGCATAACACATCATAGGTGCATGTCTATTACTGAGAAAAATAGAGAACATATTTCACTAACACTGTCTCCTTCACTGTTGTTGACCAAAAAAAACATTAGTTCCTCATGTGCTTCCATGTTGCGTGCCTCTTCACGTGGTAGAGAATTCAAAACTACTTCAATTATTAAATGAAAAGTGGAATGGAAGTCTGCAACCACTAAATGGAAGTAGCAACTAATTATTTTTGAATGCTTAAGGAATTGGTAATATTTTTTAATGTAGAATTTTGAGTTGTCTAACATTTGGGTGGACTCATCACCTTTTTTTTGGGAAATTAACGGAGGGATTCTATTAATGTAAGGAAATCATGTATATAGGAATGAGATTGTTAAATATATCTACATAAAAAAGTCATATAAAGATCAGATTGATCAATATATATATACCGTATTGTTCAATTATATGTCAGATTGATCAATGATCAATATGTACAACTGATTGATCCAATG
>APFE030389286.1:36504-80685 GCA_000404065.3 Pinus taeda
TTAAATTAAAAAAATTGTATTTTAAAATTTCGTTTTTTTCTCCATTTGATTTCACCAAAATTAAATTAAAAATTACAAACATTATGGGTGTGGTGAAATCAATTAAAAATTACAAACATTATGGGTGCGATAAACCAATCTACAGAGGTGAAGAGTCAATTTTGAAGCTACTTTTTGGCTTCAATTTTAAACAGTAGATTTTGAAATCTTAAAATGGAGAACAAATCAATAGTAAATGTTAAAAGTGGAAAGGAAATCTCATATTTCGTGGAATCAAATAATTTGGGCCAAGTCAAAATTGTTTTAGCTGACAAAATAGGGAAGTGGAGTTGGGTAAATGCAAAACAATATCGGGGCATTTTAAAGTGCAAGCTTGCCCACTTTAAATGGGAACAAAGAAAAAGAAGACAATCCCAAAGAAATAAAATAAATAAGAGCAACAAAAATGAAGAAGATTCAACCATTTACAGTCCCACATTTACATCTCTTGGTCGTCAAATCTCTATGTCCAAGAACTAATGATGGCGAGGGCAAGGCTGTAAATTTTGGAAGTCAAAAAATAGGAAAGGGACCACAAAATTTCAGAGATAACACTTACAAATCGATGTTCAATGGAAGCTAATAGAATTTTAAAAGAGCATGTAACAATGTTACAAGATTCTTTGGAGTTAGGAAAACAAGAATGGGAAAACATGAAGACAACATGGAAAAACATGAATGAATCAATGGAAACAAACAAGGATGTGATAATCTCTAAAACAACTAAGATAGATACACAAATAGTTCAACAAGAAGTCCTTTATGAAAAGAAGGCAAAAGAGAACAAGAGGACATACTTTCCAAAAGAAATCAAAACTAGAGCTAATGACACTAATGGTTACAGGATAGAAGCAAAAAAAAAATGCAAGTTCTCATAAAGCATAGGAAAGAGAACACAAAGAAAGAAAAGATAAGGAAACCAACTTTATTATCTGGGGAATAAGAGACCATGGAAAAAATGAAAGCACTCTCAATTTGACAAGGGACTTTTTGAAAGAGAAATTACAATGGAGAGGGCAAATTTTCCAAGCAAGGAGGGTGGGAAAGATATGTGAAGAGAGGCCTAAACCCATAAAAATCATCATGGCAAGTGTGAAATACAAACACATTCTCTTAAGAAAAAGAAACTCTTGAAAGGCTCACAATTCTTCCTAGATAAAGATTTAACTAGCAAGTAGTAAGAAGAGAGAAGAGAAGAAATGGAGAAATTTAGAGCAACAAGAAACGAAGGGAAAAGAGCATGGTTGTACAATGGTAAAGTGGTTATTGTAGTGTTTGGGCCTCATGGAAAAACAAGGCAGCAAGCTGGAAGTAAAGAAAAAACAGGTAATTCTATAATATGGAGGAAAACAATAGGATCAACATGGATGAAAGGGGTGAAGACTCAAATTTGAGTCTTGTGTGCCAAACTGTGTAGCAACCAAATCCTAACCGAGTCTATCTAAGCCTAGTTTGTTGGAACTGTAGAGGTTACCTTTGGAGGAGGGGCCCTGGGATAGGGCATATTGCAGAAGGTAGAGACATAATTTTTCTCACGTAAACTCATGAACATGATGGTTGCAAAACTCCTATGTTTGATGGTTATTTGAAGTTAGTATTTTGGAACGAGGTTGCAAAAATTGGCAAAGGGTAAGGAGAAATATTGGTTTTAGTGAAAGAAAAATAAGGTCGCCACATTCAGTTAGTGAAAGAATATACAAATAAACAATATTTATGGTTCAAAATAACAAAGAATGGGAACCAAATAAGAATTACAACATGCTATTTTGTGCCTCAAGTATCAAAAACTTACAAAAATAAGGAGTTTCATAACAAAGATTCATATGCAGCTTTAAAGAAAGATATTGCCACATATTCTCAGTAGAGAGAAGTTATTTTAGTGGGAGATTTCAATGCTAGAACATCAAATCAACTAGCTAATATTATTTGTTGCAAAGAGGATCACAATTGATCTGAAAATCACTCGTGAGTGACCTCAGTTAATGAATTAATGAATGAAGGTATTATAGACTCATGTGTTGCTATGTGTGTCTATGTTATCTTAGGCAACAGATCGATAAGATTGCAAAATAAATAGACACTGGAAAACAGTAAGAGAAACACAACAAGCAAATACAAGAACACAACAAATTAATAAGGAGTTCACCCAATCCTCCTGGGCTACATCTCTGGTCCAGCTTTCAGTGCTGGCCTTCTTTTATTGTGTCTTTCAACAGAGTTTTACAATGAGGATCTCAATTTGAGTCTCCTGAAACATATGATGCTTAGTAGGGTGGTGCTTGGATTCCCCCAAGCCACTAGAGTGCACAGACTCTCCCTTATCAAGTCTCGACCTCTTTGGTCTTAAATGGAATGAGTCCAATTTGGTACTCGGTTCTCGACACATATCCTCACAAGGATTTCTTGAACCTCTCAAGACTGGTTTTGTCTGCTCGATGCTGCCTTAACTCTGCAGGTCATCTCGGCTCTCTGTTCTCTGCTTCCTCTGTCTCACTCTTCCTTTCTCACTTGTTCTCTGTATTTGCCTGTTCGTGGCTTAAAGCCAATTTATCTAATGATTGTTCGCTTCCTCTTCCACATCTTTGAATCGCCTGTTGTTGTTCGCTTGGAATTCCCTGCCTCTACGTCATCGTCACTGTGTAACGTCTCATAGGGAAGTGGCCACTTGTCCTCTCACGAACTGTGCCAGCTCTTCCACAAACGATTCAATATTTTGGTTACTTTGTGTAATGATTCATCTGCCAACTCAGCAGTCCAATCGGACTTCAAACCTTTATGCGTCGTGGCTTATTTTCTCCCATCAAATACAATCATCCATCAGGTTCAATTTATGTCGTTAGATCTAGAGCCCCCAGATCTTACGGTGTTCGCTCTTATCGAGCGGTTGACTTGCTCGGACATTAGCCCGCGATGAGAGGTGGTTTTCTCTCTCATCCGCCGAACATGTGTCATTCGTTGTATGGAATCGCTTGGTCCTCTGACAATTCCACTTGTTGCCCCAAAAGCCTCTAATATTCCGTCAGTTTTGGAGTGCGGGACCCACCTTTCACTTTAGCGCTTTTCACATGGTTTCCGACTTCCCTTGTGACCGAGCGCTCGAGGCCTTTCCATTTCGAAGGGTTTTGCCTAGCGATGCGCGATTAGCACTTAGCGCTAATCGCGCATCAAAAACAACCTGTGTTTTCTGATCCGGATTTCCTAACTGCTAGTTTGCGCCACTACACGGTCTCCATGGGCCTCGGTCAGCACGCTTTGACTGAGGTCCTTGTCGTTCCTTGCTGGCTACTAACTGCCACTATCCAGAGGTCTTCCTGATAGCTCTTTATTTACAAGGTTCTTGAAGTCTGTCATGATTTGATACAATCATAGAACTCTGATAATTTTCATGGATCTAATACAGATCAACAATCCTATCTACCTCATTGAAGAGGAGAATCCTCAATGGTTGAGATGCTCAGAAGATGACAAAGTTAGTAATCATTTTGGATAGGAGTTGCTTATGTTGTCTGTTGCTTTCAACTTAATTACCTGCAATGGTCTAGATAGATGGAAAAGGTCTGGAACTTCACTTGCAACACATACAATGGGGCAAGTGTTGTTGACTACATTATTTGTTCACAAAGCTTAATAGAAAAGATAGATTAAGTTAAGATTGGAGAGCATATTTGGGACTTAAAATCATATCATAACCCAATTTATATAAATATATCTTGGTTAGAAGAAAGGAAACATAGGAGGAAAACCCAATATTCTCAACAATCAATATCAAGGGGAAAAATTATTCTAACACAAGAAAATTGCATTATCTTCAAAACAATACTGGAGAGATTAATTCAGAAGGATAAAATACGTTCCCAAAGCCTCAACAATCATGAGTTAATAAATATAATTTAGGGTGCACTTCAGAAGTGCAAAAGAGAAAAAAATAGGAAATCAAAATCCAATTGTTTCATGTGAATCCTTGGTTTGATGAGGAATGCAAAATGGCAAGGAGGACCTTGAAAAAGGCAAGCGAGGAGAAAATAAATGTAAATTTATATAATCAAATTTTAAAAAGGAAAAAAGACGAGTTCATGAAAATAAGGCAAGAAGAGCTAATATATCTAGGCAAGAATAACCCAAAGATTTTTGGCAGGAACTTCAACCAAGGAAGAAGAAGATTGAAAATAATATTACATCCAATTAGTGGTTTGACTATGAAAGATAAATCTATGAAAAATAATTAGAGGTTGAGCCCCCTTTGTTACACAGCATTTTGTCACTGTCCCTGTACTCCATGTTCCTTGATCCTGGAGGACCTCTACAGTGAACCCTACATGCTTTCCCTTCATGAATAAACTCCCATTGTGTCCCTCTTCATGAGCAGAACAATTCCCTTTTGCACCATTTCCCCAAAATCTTCTATTTTTCCCAGTTTACAAGACCGATGCTAATGGCCATTGTCCTCCTCACGCCGATATGTAGGGATTAACATTGTCCCTAGTGCTGACTGGAGCGATTGAGCTTTATTCTAGTCACGTCAGTCCTCTTATGGAAAGTTTTTTAAATAAAGAACTGAAGCTTCCAGCTCTAGAAGCTTCGTAACGAAAGTCTGGCAAATGGTTTGGCCGGATGGGGTCAAGGATGCAGTTTGGGCTCCTTTCCCCTATAAGGATGGAACTACCTCAAGAGATAATACCTTCTCTAATGAGAAGAGGATCCATCTCTCATTCATTCATGCTATATAAACCTCCCTTTTTCCCAAGCACCAGCTGGTGTTAATGTTGGTGTGCTAGTGCTAATTAAGTTTGGAGTAAAGAACAAGCTATTCATAGTTATAGCTCTCTAGTTATGTGAGGGAGAAGTGAAAATTTGGTCTAGTTTGAAGCCTAAAAGGAAGAGCCTAAAGTGGAATGCTAACAGAAGTGTGTGGGAACCTGGTTTTGTCAGAGGAGAATGACAATGTCAAGACAATGGTTGTAATCTCTTCTTGATTCAATATATATGCAACTATCAATTGGTTTCCTACATGATGTGTCATCTTACATGTTCATGTCATAATGTTTCTTGAATTGTTAAGTAGGTTGAATTACAATTTGTCTATTATCACAGTTGTTGTTTGTTGTTGTTTACTTGTTTCAGGTGTTTGAAGAAGGAAACAAGAGATAGTTAGAGCGAGCAAGCAAGGACATCATCAAACGAGATAAGCATACTAAGGGGTAGGCCCTCTTAATTGGTTCTAACTTGAGTAAATCTTCCATAGCATGTATCAGTTGTGGCTAGACCCTTTATCGGGCTAGAGGAATTGTTTGTGTCCGCACTCATAATTTTACTTCACCATAAATATGCTACCATACTGGGGAGCCAATCCTTCTGTTTGTCTTGTTTGAAATTTCATGATTTTGTGTGAACTTTTCTAGTTCCATTTTTTCCCTTTGGTTCTGTTTGTTTTCCTTTGCTTACTAGTCTGAGTTTGAAATTCAAAGTAGCAAATCTGGTCCCAACTTTAAATTTTTTTATATTTTTTTCTTGGCTCCCTCGCTCAGCTCGCTTAATTTATTGACAGTCATGCCAATTAGCGCGATTTGTTGAGAACGTGCCAACCTCCCTCTGGCACTTGTTGTCAGTTAGATAGTCGTGTTGATGCCTATAAGTGAAGATTAGGGTTTGCCCCCAATCTTCGCTAGTGTTTTTTTCTCTCGTGATTTCGACCCCGTAAGCCTTTTAGACTGTTTTATCCCTGACTAGAAAGATGCCTTTCATTTGGTTTTGTTTGCTTGTTGGTTTGTCATCTTTCCTCTTGATTTCTTGGGTCATTTGGTGGTTAGTGGCACTAGACCATCTAGATTGTCATCCATTTAGCTGATTGTGAACCCAGTGAGTCAATTTGTTGGTGTATTTACTCCTTGCATTTCATTTGTGGTCTTGTTACGGCTTTGACCTCCATTACACAAGTTTGAAAAGTTTTCGTTTGCTTTTCTAAACGTTTTTTTTCCGGCATGGATCACATTGCTAGTCTTGTTTTTGGTAAAGTCAGTGCTTCATTAGTCTGAACGAGTTTCTCTTTTCATGTTTTCATTTGCTTGAAGAGCTAATTGTCTCGAAAACTTTTTCATTGAAGTGTTGTGTGCGAAAAAATCATTTTGTCGTTTCATTAAAAAGTATGAAATTCTAGTTTGTTGCATCAATATGCTACGGTAGTCAGCATCATTAAAATCTAGGATTGCATTGGCATTTGAAACAAAAAGGAGCTCTTTTTTATTTTAGAAGGACCATTAGAAATGTACTTGTCAAGAAATTAGGAATTGGAATGTATTTTTCATTAGTTTATTTTCACAAAAGTGAAGTAGTGGAAAATCATTTTTCTTTCAGTTGCTTTGTTGTTTACATTTGATTGTATGTTTTCTACCCTCTCTAGTGTAGACAATTCATCGAATTGAAAGGGTCTTGTCTCATTTAGTTGCATTTTAAGGTTTTTCGAGTCACATCGCTAAGCCCTGAAAACTGAGACATAACTCAAGATAAACTTTAAAAGGAACTCAATTAACCTAAGTTGCAATTGAAATCTAATGATCATATCTAGAAGGTCTACCCTAGAGACGTGTTCCAACGTCTTTAAACCTAGCAGCTGTCGTTAGCTTGGCATTAGAAAACGCTAGTACAGATTTGTGCTCCCCATACCGTCGAGTATATAACGAGAGACCCCTCTAGGCTGCAATCCTTTATCCATAGGAAGCCAAGTCAGCCGCCTTGCAAACGTGATGCACCAAACACAACATTCAGGAAGATTACCTGCCTGTACTTCTCGATTCACCAGGAGGTATTATACAGTTCACGTTTTTTTGGTAATCCCTTTTACCTAGATCATCCAGAGTAGTCATTTGATCTTTTTGACTCATTAAACTTAAAATATCATTCAAGCACTTTTCCTTTCGAGCTCGTTTCCAATCAAAAGTGATAGAGTCATCTTTGTTTCTTTCTCAACTCTTAAAAAATGAAAGAGCACCAGTCTATTTATGCGTCTTAATAAATTGATTGCCCATGATCTGATAACATCCTGTTAGTTTTTTCTAGACCAAATTGTGAGTTTCCCTTAAATAAATTTTAAATCCTTGAAGTTTATCTCTCACTTTTCCTCTTAACTAAGACAAGGTCATCGTGGCTGAACCATTTGGTTCACCTAGTTCCTCTTCCTCTCCTCCATCTGAAAGATTGTTTGAGGAGCTGTTTCCTAAATTACCAGAGTCACTCAAGGACCAAAGTGTTGAACTTGGAATAGTTCTGAGCATTCAACCTTTGTCATCACGTCCTCCGCCTACTTCAAATACTGGGTCACCTGCTGATTTTGGCCTGGAATCTTCAAACAATCACGTTCAAACTCCTGAGAGTTCACCAACCACTGACGGTCAGCTTGGACTAGTTATCTATCCTTCGAATCCTTTGTTTGACCCTGTTGTGATATCACCACAACGTCCATACAGTGCGTACGATCAGCTGGGTGTTCCTTTGGAATTATCCCCTCATACTTCTTCGGTTGTTCGTCATCATTTGTTCCCAGATATGGAACCTGAAGGCAATGCTCCAGTCACCTCTTTGGATGAGTCAAAAGTTTCTATCCTGCACACTATTGAGAAGGAAGAACATCCTTTTCCTCCTGAAGGTTTCCCCTATATAGGGAGCATTCCCATCAGTGTGTCGCCTAATTATGTGTCTTTGGCATAGTTGGTTTCAGGTACACCTAATGCCTCATCACTTTACCATAAGCCTGTTTGGACGTCTGGCATCATGTCTACTACAGGTCTGTTCATTGCAAACTCAACCTCCCAACAAGCCGTTACCTCAGTCCCAATGCAACCCACTGTTCTGAACCCTCTTGAATCGTCCGTCCCAGTTACCGGTCTAGTTCAACCAATAGTCTCGATGAATGTATCTATAAGTTCCTCCATCCCTCTGGTCAGTCACCAAGATGTGCCACCACCTAGGGGGAAGAATCTAAATGTTTCTATGGTGTCAGGTGCCACCAATGTGAGTGGATCACAGGCTCACATGCTTTGTATGAACCAGACTTCTTCTGGAATTATTCAAAACCCTATTGATCTTGCTGGATCGAGCAATGTCCAGTACCAATAGGTTCAAAATCCTATTGGTTTGTCTAAGTCAAGAAATGTCTAGTATCAGCAGCCTTATGAGGCTCAGGTCCAATACCAAATTCCTTACGTTCCATATGGTTCTCAAGGAATGGTTAGTCAGCCTTACACCCTTCAGTCTGGACAGTACGTTCAGCATGGCTCATCCACTTTCTAGGGTGGCTATGGCCAGATTCAATTCGGGAATTTTCAGGGCACTGTTCAAGTACCCTTGCAACAACAAGGACAACTTTTACAACAACAAGGGAAACCTTTATTACCACAAGGGAAACCTTTGTTGCAGTAATGACTATCTGTGCAACAGTAAGGGAAAATGATCTCGCAGCAAGGTCAGTTGCAACAACCGCAGGGGAAACCCTTGCAATAATCGCAGCAAACCATGCAGCAACAGATGCACTATGCTCCGCAAACTCCCAACCCATGTCATCACAGGACCAACCTTAGCAGTCCCAGGGACAAATTTTGTTGTCACAAGGCCAACCCTAGCAGCAGCAAAACCAAATTGGGTAGCAACAACCCTTGTATACACATCAGCAGGGTCAACCCGTGCAAGGGAAAGGCCAAGGTCAAATCCTACAGCAGTAGGCCCAAAAGCCTAATGTCCTAGGTCAACAGGTCCAGAATCCTTTTGGCCAAGGGCAGCAAGTGCAAAACCCTAATGTCCTAGGTCAATAGGTACAAAATCCTTTTGGTCAAGGGCAGAAGGTACATAATCCCTATGTCCAAGGGCAACAAGTGTATAATCCTTATGCTCAAGGACACCAGGTCCAAAATCGTCATGTTCAGGGGCAATAGGTTCACCATCCTTGTTCAGGGGAAATAGGTACAATACCCATTTGTCCAAGGTCAACGGGCTCAATAGCCTCTTAACCCGTATGTTGCTTATCAGCAACTTATTACAGGACAGTTCCAAGGTATTCAAGGTCAAAATCCTCTCTATGGCCAAGGTAACCCACAATGGGGGTAGCATCAATTTCCATATAGCCAAAATCCCCCACTGTGGGGCCAAAATCCTTACCAACAGGAATGGGCTCCTCCGCTTGGACCCACTTACCGACCTCCATTTCCTTTCAATACTCAATTGCCATTCTTGGCCACACTAGAGTTGCCAAATGTGTCTCGCCTTACTAATGATCCAATTCTTCATTCGCCATACTGGCCTCTGGTTCTATCCAAGATCCTAAGAGATTGTCCGAAATTTGATGGGAAAGCAAAAGAAGATCCTCAAGCCCATGTGATGACATATCACCTCTAGTGCTCTTTGAATTCTTATGTTGACGATTCTATTCGTCTTCGTCTTTTTCAGTGAAACATTATAGGTGTTGCAGCCAAGTGGTACATTGAGCTTCCTCAAAGTACTTACCATGACTTTAACTCTTTAGCCATGGCTTTCATCACACATTTCCAACTACCGGTTCGCTATGAAACTAGCACCTATTTTCTCATATCGCTCAAGCAAGATACTATGACACACATCTCTGATCACATCCATGAATGGAGACGTAGACGTCGCCTGATCAAATTCGAGATTGTTGGTCAGTTGCTCGCTGAATGGTTCACTAAATAACTCGTGGCCCCAATTGCTCGCGATATAGCTATGGGTGGGTGTGTTACTGAAGAACAAGCCATTACTCATGTCCAGTACTTATATCTAGTTTACTCTCAGTCTGGAAATTTTGTATGAGTTATTACCCGATGCTCCGTGGCCATCATCAGATCCCACGACATCAAAGTCACAGGCTACACCTTCTGTTGATGGAGTCATTGGTTCAGTGTCCCAGACCCTGCTAAATTTTCTTCCAAACATAAGTTGGTCTCAAACATTGTTTCCAATAGTTCTTCGCAAAATCCACCTGGCTGTGGTAAAACCTCAGAGGTCCACGCTGTCCAGTCTACCGCAGTGAACAAATCCTCCAAAGGTAAGAGGAAAGGCAAAGGCAAGGGTAAATCCGATGCCCCAAAATAGGGTCCTCCTAAATCATCTGTTGGTGAAGCTTCACAATGGAAAATTGAGTATCCCTACCCCATTTGCGAGGAGGATCACTATACCAAGGATTGTCCTTGATGGTCCAAAGTTAGTCGTTTTCTCAAAGGGACCCTAGTTGTCTTAAAAGAGCCTTTTCCTTCTCAGTAGACCCAAATGGTAAACCAATCTCAATCAGCTACTTCCTCAGGATCTCAAGTGTTCATGATGAGTACACCTATTAATGTGGCTACTAGATCAAAATATTACCAAACTCATGCTCCAACAGCTGGGAAAGAGAAAGAAGCCACCCCTTCTTCTTCTACCCCAAGTTTTTGCTTTCTTCATATCGAGTGCCTTGACCTTGATTCCGCTATACGGCCACCCTCTCGTGGTGTGCTAAGGAAATCCTCGTACAATCCCAATGCCTGAGTCGCTCAACACTATAATATTGTTGAAGATTTGGCTCAGGCATCATTGGCTATGTCAGCTCTTGAGGTGCTCCAAAGCTGCCCATCGCAGTGGAAATCTTTGTTGTCAGCTATTGGGGGTATTGATCCCACAGATTCCAATTTGATATGTTTTGATCTAGAGAACCATGTTTTGTGCTTGCCTCATCAGATTTCCTTTCTCATTCAGGTAATCATCAATGAGAAGACCATCCATAGGACTAACATCGATGAAGGTGCCTCCACCTGCATCATGTCAATTGCATGTTGGAAGGCCATTGGTTCTCCTGATTTGAACCAATCCCCGAACACTTTGGAATCTTTCTATGGGCACGATTTGTGACCCTTCGGTGTCTTACCTAACCTTTCCATTACTTTGGAGGGCAAGACAGTACAAGTTGAGGTAGAGATTGTTGATGCTAATCTCAACTATAATCTCTTACTCGGTCGGAGATGGACCCATGCTATGCATGTTGTAGCCTCCTCCATATTCTGCGTGTTTTGTTTTACTGTCGACCAGCTGTCCTTATTTTCCTCTTCCTCCTCAGATGGAAATGTTCCGTACATCAAGCACATTGGTGCTCCCTATGAGAGTGTGGGGGTAGGTATTTTCAAATATTTTGCCTTAATGGGAATTTTTCCACTCCCATCTCCACATTTTGCCTCTGTCAACATGATCTCGGTCAAATCTAACCCTTGGGTCATACCTCCACCACATATTGTTGATACCTAGGGTGAGGTTATGCCGCTTAGTCCTGCTGAAATCAATTACGTGGAAATTGTTTCGGCCTCAGGTTCCACATCCTTTGATTCTCCTATTTCGAAGACATCTCTCGATACATATTCTCAATCCTTGTGGCTTGGAACTTTGGAATCTCTTGATCCCTTAGTCGAGACTTTCCTTGTTGATGCAGGTATTATGGAAGTAATGTCTCTCGAGGAACCACCTTGGAATGATACTCCTCATCATTCATCGTTCCTACCTCGTCGGGCGGTCGGGTCTATGTGTCTTGCGTGGTTTTCTTCTCATCTACCTATTGACATGTTAGTTTATCCTGACGTGGTCAAGATCTTTCAATCGAGGGCACCTTTATCTCTTCATAGATTCAGGTTTTTTCTCCCTCCCCGAGTTTTTTTCGATTGCCCATTTTTGCAACGGGGTTGCCATCTGACTCGTAACCCTCCTTCACCCAAGGGGCATGGGGGAAAAGCCTTATATGAGTTCTGTTAGTGTCAACATTATCACACTACCATCAGAGATCAAAATCTTCTCTTTTGCATTTTTATGTTAGGAGTCCCATACTGATGAGTTTCATTCCATTAGGTCATGGATCCACTGATGGTGGTAATCACTCCAGTTTTTCCCTCATGATCTGTACTTGCTGATCCTCTTCCATATAGTTCAGTCATGGTCCATATTTACTCTAAAATTCATTTCATTAGGTCTTAGGGTTTGGTATCATTAGGTTTTAGGGTCCCACCATGGTCAAATCCAATAATTACATGACAATAATGATCAACAAGGACATGAGGAGGCCAATAATGATTAGTAAAGTCATAATTTATCATTTTGAAAGCCGAAGGTAGATCTCACCTCAAAACAAGTTTTGAGGTGAAAAAAAGTATTTTATTTTTATCTTCATTTCTTATGTAATTTTATGTTTCCATATCTAATGTTGGTTCCCAGCTACTCCTAAACATCTAATGATGTTGCCAAGCACCTGCCACTGCAAAAAATCAAGTCATCATGAGCACCAATTCACATGCAAAAGCAAAAGAGAAACAAGCACTACAACCCTAAATTCCTCTCCCATTGAGCTAGGGTTGGCTATGAGAGTGGAGATATCTGAGCAGAGGGGGCATAGGTGATATCAGAAGGCATGAGGCCATTTAATATCATCAAACATCAGGTCTCCATCATTTTTTGAGAAATCATTCCAAGGAACAAGTCATTCACCACACATAAGGGATGATTTTTCTTCAAACTATGTTTATGAGCAAGAAAAGATAGATTTCACAATCATGAGAGAGTTTTTTGTCCATCATTGACCCAAGAAGAAAAACCTCTTTCATTTTTTACACAAGGTTCATGGTTTGCGAGAACTGTCAAAAACATCATTTACCTCAAGAGGGTTGATGCAACTCTAGAGTGACCTTGGTAAAATCAAATTTTCTCCTAGATGGAATGACCCAAGGACTTTCTCAATGAGTCCACTAACAACTAGACACAAATATCTTTCCAATGAGCTATCATGAGCTCAATTTGGAGTTGAGGAATACCTTCCAAAGTTGATTGTAACATCACTATGCATTTTGGCATCCTCATTCAGCACATTTTGACCAGTTCTGGGAGATTGGACTTTTGATAGGGAAAATGAACTCCAAATTGAAAAATTCAAGATTTTCTGGAAAGTAGTCTCGACAAGATTTCAAACGAGCTATCCCACGCCAATTTGAACACCACGAAGGCCTCCAAAAGTTTCCTGCAAAAGGCGCTGCACTTCTGAGTGGTGGCGCTGCACTTTGAAGCTGGCGCTGCGCTTCTGGAGAAATTTTGCAGTGTAAAAATACACAGACACTGCACTTTGAGGCCAGCGTTGTGCTTCTGTAGGTGGCACTACGTTTTGAGGCCGACACTGCGCTCCTATAGGTGGCACTGTGCTTTGAGGCCGACGCTTCGCTCTTGTAGGTGGAGCTGCGCTTTGCCCAACAGAGCCCCAAATCACTTCAAAATGCCAATTTCACCTCAAATTGCCAAGTTTACCTCTTTTACAAGCAAGTACATCGAAAGATCTTATGGTTTAGGGTTTTCATATCAAGTTTTTGTGGTTTTTCACATCCAAAATCAAAACCCTATTTTCTAGGGCAAACCCTAGTTTTCCTATAATTTACCTCATGAAACTAAAACCCTCATCTCTATTAATGCTATCTTACCATATCAACTTCTTATTTCTCCCCAACTCCCCCTCACACATACATTTCACCAAACTCCTTGATCCATACATTCTGCCCACTACATTCCTCCACACCATCATCCATAACACTATCCATATATAACCATATTGTTCAAGCCAAAGGAAAACATGGATAGAGACAATGATTATGATTATGAATAAGAGACACTTAGTGACAGTTCTATGGAGAGCACAGATAATAAAGGAAGTTAAAAGCTAGGTTGAGGAGAGCCTTAGAGAGCAAAAAGGAGCAAGATAAGTTGAAAATATTGGTTGAAGCCTCCCTAGCCTATCAAAGCAGTTGATGGTGGTGTCCCAAGCCAAATTTGGGCAAATTTTGAAGAGTTTTTGCATTTTTGCAATTTTGAAATTTTTAACATAGGAAATTTGCCCAGAAGCGCAGTGCCACCAGAGCTGCGCTTTTTCCTAGAGCATCAAATGGAGAAAAAGTTTGTATTTTTAGATTCAAAATGATGAGAACATAGACCTTGGAAAGTTTCAGAAGTTTTGGAGAAAATCTGGGTCACCAAAAGGTCCAAAAACTACCAAACAATGACCTCTCTGCCTCCTTTTGGACACACAGAAGCAGTCTTGGGCGATTCAATTGTTGAGGGGAAAAATGACCTCCAAATTCAACAATTCTAGTTGTTCCAGAAACTAGACTTGAAGACCTTTCCAATGATCTATCATGTGCTCAATTTGGCTAAGGGGAAGGCCTCCAAAAGCAGGTGGAAAGTGGCATTGCGCTTTTGACCAGTTTGCCCAGAAAATCAAAATTTCGCCTGTTTTGGCTGTGGATTTGTCATTTCTCTCCTCATGGATGATTTCACTCATGTAATTAATGACATGGCATGTGAATGTGATGGTAAAATAGTGTTATAGGGTAGATTCATTAGTTAGAGGTGGTTTTGAGGCTAATGAATCAGTTTCTCTACTTATAGAGGCAAGTTGTTTGACTGCATATATTCCAGTTCTTAGTTGGGAAATGGTTGAAACTGTCCCTCTTCTCATGGATTCGACCCCGGATGGTTAGGATGAGTGGTTTTGATGTCTATATTATGTGTTTTCTTTGTCATTAGAAATGGTTGGACTCACTCGGATGCTCTGAGCTAGATTGTACATCATCATAAGCAGTTTGGCAAGGAAATTAATAGGACTTGCAGCTTTTTTTGTGGGATTCCTGTGGCATGGTATTTTAGCATAGTTTCTTCTTTGTTATCAGTTGTTTATGTGTTTTATGTATGCCATCATCTATTTCACTGCTTCTAATTGAATGATATCAAGATAGATAGGTAGAATTCATTGTTTGCAGTGCTCTACCTTGGGAAATCATTCAGTACTCTATGTTTTATATTGTTTGACTAGGATACATGATTGTCAAATGCCCTCCTCAACTCCTCACCGGTCTTAGACATCTCACCTCACTAAATTTCAAGTGCTAAATCCTATACCTACCTTTTCCCATAGAACACCCTGCATTCTGACCTAATTTCCCGGCCCTAAAACTGCCTAGCTCCATCTGATCCACAAACACCAACAAATTCAATTAAAACCCTTGAGCTACTATTCCTAGCATAAACTCTCATTCCTGATCCAGTCATCTTGAATGAGATTCATAAGGAGATAGCCCTCTCCCGGCCTGGTAGGGCTAGCTACCAGGTTAAGCGTGGTTTGTGGTTACCCTAGAATTGTCTCCTTTCAACCTGAGGTCAATCTACGCAATAACATAGTGGCGACCATACTGGGGAACGTAGTTTTATGTTCCTCAACAAAATGTATCAAGTTTAGATCTCATTGTTGATGGTGGACAACGATCAAACGCCAAAAGGCTGAAATCATTCACCTGGTGACTCCAAATCAGTTTCGAGATCAGATCCAAGGACTCCACTGGAGGATGAACCCGACCAGCAGAAACATGAAAGAACAGTATGGAAAGATCCGGTACTCAAGTTGGAATTTCATCCAAGACATTATGTTCTTTGTTATAAATTATTTCTTCTCTTTTCCTGAGAATGTCAAGAAGGCTTTACAAAGTATATTGTATTCGAGAAAAGATCCTAGACCTACATTTGATTCTTTCCCTTTGAAGGTTGTGAATACAAAATGTTCTCATGCCTTTGATCTTGATCAAGACCCTTCTTCGAAATCTTATGATGATCATCTTCAAACTGATGAGCCTCAAGAGACCAAGACTGATTCTACACCATTTGTACATATTCCTATACCTTGTAAAATTTCAGATAGATACAAGCCTCTGATTTTACCTCCTATATCCCATGCTTTCCCTAAAAATCATTACCTATATCTACCAAGATTTGATGGTGAATGTGGCAACATCACTGCTGAGAGACTTGTACTGAATTTTGAGTCTTTTCTTGACCTTTTTGAAGTTGATGAAGAGGATGTCAGTATTAGGCCTTTTTCTCTTTCTTTGCAAGGCAAAGTCAAGAGTTGGTTCAAAACCCTGCCTGATGCAAGCATCTCAGATTTCCAACAGTTTTTCAAAGTTTTCCTTGACAAGTGAGTGGTCAAACAAAACTCTTTTTTGATTCTAGAAGAGTATAACCAGCTAAAAAGACTGCCAGGGGAGACAGTACAACATTTTTCTACCAGGTTTAACCAAGTCTATTTTTTGATGTCGATTAATATAAGACCTCCTCCTGGATCCGCTCTCTTGCACTACCCGGAAGCCTTTGATCTGGAAATGGAGTTTCAGCTGAGGGAAAGGAACCTTGCAACACTTGAAGAGATGTAAAATAGTGCAGTAGATGTATAGGCTAACCTGCTGATTAGAAGGGAAAAGTTGAAGGAAGAAGAGATGAAGAACATAGATCTAGAGGAATCGACATCTTTAGAGGTAAAGCTCAAAATTTTGGTAAGTGCAGTGGAAGAGATGATGCAAAATATCACCCCAGGGAATGAGTATAATGTTCAAGACCATTGTTTGCTGATTGAAGAAGAACAATTGAATGATCCAAAAAAAATTATTTCTTATCCCAGTTGTCATAGATCTGATAATGATTATTTTCTAGATCATCTTCGAGAAAAGAGATCTGTTGACCTGACATGTATGCTTGATGATGTGTTTTATGCTGACGATTTGCCTAAGTTTGATCAGTATGATGATGATTATGTTCTCCAAATAGAAGCTAGTCTTGCAGACAACTTAGCAGCTCGTTTGTGGAAGGAGGAAGTTCACTTTCAACAGCTCGAATACAGTGATCAACCATTATATATTAGCTATGGAAGTGAGGAGGAAAGTGCAACAAATGTTGAAGTAAGTGAAGGATCTTTACCTTTTTGTTTTTCTTCATTTCAGTTCATCAGAGACAACTTTCGTGCAATAAGAAATCAACGGCTGATAAGTTTTTATCTGGACTATCTTGAGGGCAAAGAAATCCTTGTTCAAGACTTCTCATATCTAGATTTGCAGCCTCCGAATGCCATTGAATGTCAGGTTGCAGATGAAGACTTGGAAGCTGGAACATATGATCAAATGATACAAGTTGATTCTGTACCATTATGTTTTGAATCATTTTAGTTTTTGAAGGGAATTTCGCATAGTATATATTCAAATGAGCAACCTGTAGAAAATCATACAATCTCATTGGAACCAATAGAAAATGGGTTGCAACAGTCTTTTCAAGTTTTTCATGATCCAATAGCTGATGCATTGGATGATGTCTACAGTCAAATTCCTTCTCCATTAGTTAACTATGAGCTTGAAAAAAGTATTGATACAAACTTGGTTTGGCAGCTGGTTTCTTTGTCATTTTCAACAAGAGTCTCGTCACAAAGCTTAAATGAAAGTTTGCATTCATGGTATGAGGAGAAGAAAAGTAATTCATTGGATGAGCTAAGTCCTAGTGAACATGAATTTCAAGATCCTTATGCAGTATTTTTGGAGTCAGATAGAGAATTCATATTATTCAATATGGGAAAATTTGGATCTGTTTACAAGTTTTCATGGCAGTTGCATTGTAGTAGTTTTCTCTTCTTGTTCATAAGCAAGCACTTGCGGAGAATTATAATAGCAGCTAGAATGCTTACTTGGTTGCATTAGTTGTTTCATTTCACTTGATCAGGTAATGAATGGAATAGTTAAAGTAGGTTTTATTGAATAAGCTCCATTTTGAGCATCTTTTCCAGTTTGTCAGTTGTGTTTTAGTATTGAGTTAGTTTTTAGTTGAGTAAAAGTCAGTTTGTGTCGTCAAGTCATCAGTTTACAGTCATGCATTTCAGTTTGAGTTTTTTACTCCATGCCCAATGGATAAGGCTGCTAGGTCTACGGTGTTCTTGGCACCTCCAAGGAGCTACCATCCCCATTGGAGCCAATGTTAGTGTCAACATTTTCACACTGCCATCAGTGATCAAAATTTGCTCTTTTGCATTTTCATGTTAGGAGTCCCATACTAATGAATTTGCATTCCATTAGGTCATGGATCCACTGATGGTGGTAATCACTTCAATTTTTCCTTCATGATCTGTACTTGTTGATCCTCTTCCATATAGTTCAGTCATGGTTCATATTTACTCTGCAATTCATTTCATTAGGTCTTAGGGTTTGGTATCATTAGGTTTTAGGGTCCCACCATGGTCAAATCCAATAATTACATGCCAATAATGATCAGCAAGGACATGAGGAGGCCAATAATGATTAGTAAAGTCATAATTTACCATTTTGCAAGTTGAAGGTAGATTTCACCCCAAAACAAGTTTTGAGGTGAAAACAGAGTATTTTGTTTTTATCTTCATTTCTTATGCAATTTTATGTTTCCATATGTAATATTGGTTCCCAGCTGCTCCTAAGAATCTAATGATGTTTCCAAGCGCCTGCCACTACAAAAAATCAATTTATCATGAGCACCAATTCACTTGCAAAAGCAAAAGAGAAACAAGCATTAAAACCCTAAATTCCTCTCCCACTGAGCTAGCATTGGCTATGAGAGTAGAGATATCTGAGTAGATGGGGCATAAGGGATATCAGAAGGTATGAGGCCATTTCACATCATCAAACATCAAGTCTCCATCATTTGTCGAGAAGTCATTCCAAGGAACAAGCCATTCACCACACATAAGGGACGGTTTTTCTTAAAACTGTGTTTCTGAGCAAGAAAATATGAATTTCACAAAATTGAGAGAGTTTTTTGTCCATCATTGACCCAAGAAGAGAAACCTCTTTCTTTTTTTACACAAGTTTCATGGTTTGGGAGAAATACTGAAAACATCATTTGCCTCAGGAGGGTTGATGCACCTCTGGAGTGACCTTGGCAAAATCATTTTTTATCCTAGATGGAATGACCAAATGACTTTCTTAATGAGTCAACTGACAACTTGACACAAAGACATTTTCAATGAGCTATCATGAGCTCAATTTGGAGTTGATGAAGGCCTTCAAAAGTTGACCGCAACATCACTTTGCATTTTGGCAGCCTCATTCTGCACATTTTGACCAGTCTTGGGTGATTGGACTTTTGACAGGGAAAATGAACTCTCAATTGAACAATTCAAGATTTTCTAAAAATTAGACTCAACAAGCTTTCCAACGAGCTATCCCATGCCCAATTTGGACACCGGGAAGGCCTCCAAAAGGCCCTGCGCTTCTGAATGGTGGCGTTGCGCTTTGAAGCCGGCGTTCCGCTTCTGGAGAATTTTTGCAGTGTAAAAATACACAGGCGCTACGCTCCTGTAGTTGGCACTATTCTTTTCCCAGTAGAGCCTCAAATCACCTCAAAATGCCAATTTCACCTCAAATTTCCAATTTTACCTCTTTTAAAAGTAAGTACATCAAAATATCTTGTGGTTTAGGGTTTTTATATGAAGTTTTTGTGGCTTTTCACATCCAAAATCAAAACCCTGGTTTCTAGGGAAAACCCTAGTTTTCCTACAATTTACCTCATGAAACTAAAACCCTCATCTCTATTAGTGCTATCCTACCATATCAACTTCTTATTTCTCCCCAGATCCCCCTCACACATACATTTCGCCAAACTCCCTCATGCATACATTCTGCCCACTACATTCCTCCACACCATCATCCATAACATTATCCATATATAACCATATTGTTCAAGCCAAAGGAAAACATGGATAGAGACAATGATTATGATTATGAAGAAGATATATTTAGTGATAGTTCTATGGAGAGCACAGACAACAAAGGAAGTTAAAAGCTAAGTTGAGGAGAGCCTTAGAGAGCCAAAAGGAGCAAGATAAGTTGAAAATATTGGTTGAAGCCTCCCTAGCCCATAAAAGTAGTTGATGGTGGTGTCCCATGCCAAATTTGGGTAAATTTTGAAGAGTTTTTGCATTTTTGCAATTTTGAAATTTTTAACACAAGAAATTTGCCCAGAAGCGCAGCGCCACTGGCGCTACGATTTTTCCTTGAGCATCAGATAGAGAAAATTTTTGTATTTTTGGATTCAGCATAATGTGAACATACACCCTGGAAAGTTTCAGAAGTTTTGGAGCAAATCTGGGTCACCAAAAGGTCCAAAAACTACCCAAAAATGACCTCTCTCCCTCTTTTTGGACACACAGAAGCAGTCTTGGGAGATTCAAGTTTTGAGGGGGAAAATGACCTCCAAATTCAAAACTTCTAGTTGTTCCAGAAACTAGACTTGAAGACCTTACCAATGAGCTATCATGGGCTCAATGTGGCTAAGGGCAAGGCCTCAAAAAGCAGGTGGAAAGTGGCGCTGCGCTTTTGACCAGTTTGCCCAGAAAATCAAAATTTCGTCTGTTTTGACTGTGGATTTGTCTTTTCTATCCTCATGGATGATTTCACTCATGTAATTAATGACATGGCATGTAAATTGTAAAATAGTGTTAGAGGGTAGAGTCATTAGTTAGAGGTGGTTTTGAGGCTAATGAATCAGTTTCCCTACTTATAGAGGCAAGTTGTTTGACTGCCTATATTCCAGTTCTTAGTTGGGAAATGGTTGAAACTGCCCCTCTTCTCATGGATTCGACCCCTGATTGTCAAGATGAGTGGTTTTGATGTCCATTTTATGTGTTTTCTTTGTCATTAGAAAGTGTTGGACTCACTTGGATGCTCTGAGCTAGATTGTACATTATTGTAAGCAGTTTGGCAAGGAAATTAATAGGACTTGCAGCTATTTTTGTGGGATTCCTATGGTATGGTGTTTTAGCATAGTTTCTTCTTTGTTATCAGTTTTTTATGTGTTTTATGTATGCCATCATCTATTTCACTACACTAATTGAATGATATCAAGATAGATAGGTAGAATCCATTGTTTGCAGTGCTCTACCTTGGGAAATCATTTAGTACTCTATGTTTTCTGCTATTTGAGTAGGATCCATGATTGTCACATGCCCTCCTTAGCTCCTCACCGGTCTTAGACATCTCACCTCACTAAATTTCAAGTGTTAAATCCTATACCTACCTTGCCCCATAGAACACCCTGCATTCTGACCTAATTTCCTGGACCTAAAACTGCATAGCTCCATCTGATCCACAAACACCTACAAATTCAATCAAAACCCTTGAGTTACTATACATAGCATAAAATCTTGTTCTTAATCCAATCATCTTGATTGAGATTCATAAGGAGAGAGCCCTCTCTCTGCCTGGTAGGGCTAGCTACTAGGTTAAGCGTGGTTTGTGGTTACCCTAGAATTACCTCCTTTAAGCCTAAGGTCAATCTAGGCGATAACAAGTTCCACTCTATTATTTGGCTGAGTCAATGCTTACTCATCATGGAAACAGTAAAACTCTGGTGTCTATCTGTGTTGATCGATTACTCGAGTCCGAGCATGGACTCTCTCACGAAGTACTATGCTTAGGTCATCTTGGCTCGCTACTTTTGTACATTAGTGTGTCATTCATTTTTGTGCAGTGTGGTTTAGTGTGTTAGTTTTCAAACAGCTTTCTTGTTTACCATGTTTTCCTTGCTTCGTAGATGTCTGTGACTCCCCACATCGGTTTTGCTGATGGTGCTTTCCGTAGTACTCGGAA
Source organism: Pinus taeda (assembly GCA_000404065.3). Classification (NCBI taxonomy): domain Eukaryota; kingdom Viridiplantae; phylum Streptophyta; class Pinopsida; order Pinales; family Pinaceae; genus Pinus; species Pinus taeda. The sequence continues at coordinate 58,014 of APFE030389286.1, forward strand.
CCTATCACCCGCGGCATGGGTTATTTATGACCCTAACGGTGAGTTGATGGACCTTCAAGGTATCTATTTAGGTCGCACAACTAACAACATTGTTGAATATAGTGCGGTCATTGAACTGTTATTAGAAGCCATTGCTCTTGAAATTCGAGAGTTGGTTGTCAACCTGGATTCACAGCTTGTCGTCCTTCAATGAGCAATATTCCGTCAGAAACCCTCAAATATTGAGAATGTATCTCCGTATTCACCTACTGGAAAGGCATTTTGATTATATTACATATCATCATATTCCTAGATTTATGAATACATTGACAGATGCATTAGGTAATTATGTGTTGCATAGACATTTACAAAACATGTGAAAAGATAAAACATATCATTTGTACCATAGTAAGCAAGAAATACAACACACTCACACACACACACATATATATATATGGTGATAATGTTTGATACATCAAAACCCCAAAAAATAATATGTGTGTCCAAAATAACATCGGCGACTTGCAGGCCTCATATATCCGTGGCACATAGGCCTAAAAAATGTAACTCCAGATCTAGGAACTAATCAGCATGGTGATCGTAGTAGCATGACACGGCTCGTGCAACACGAGTCAGCATTCAGCGTATCTGATTTGATACTCCCATCGTGTGCCTCTAGTATTGGCGACGAATGTCTCCCACCCGAGCATACTTTGGGATACCACGAATCAACCCTTCAAGGTTCCTTGCAATCTCCTCCTCGTTGTCACTCCCCTCCTAATAAGGAGCGATAGCATCAATCGAGAAAGCGACACGCCTGGCTATTGGGGACATCCCATTAGGACACTCTGGTCCAACGTCTACATTAATAAAGAGAAATGTTATAAACACATATATATCAAAAACAATTAAAAAATCACAAAATTAAAAAATTGATTTTTTACCTTCATCGTCAAAATCCTCTCCATCTGGTAGCAGCATGTCCGGATCTCCACGGAAGTCAGTGCTATTGTATGGCTAGTCCTCCATGAAAATCTTCTGACATCGTAGCCATGAAAAGAAGGCATGCATGTACGAAATGTGCTGGCCCTGAGTGATCCTGGGCATCAAACGACCCTAGCGAGCCATCACCGGATCCCGTGGCATGGGAGGATCTAACTCAGTCAACTAGTAATAGAATAGTGGCACTCGTTCCAAGAAAAATGTCGCTAGTAAAGATCCAAAGCAAAATTTCTTCAAATTACCCACCTTAGCTTTGGTCAATTGGCGTTTTATGTTGATCATCATGGCCTCTACCCAGTTGAAGATCGTCAGTGCTGTGTAGTCGATGGCATATAGGAATTTTGACTTGTTCATCTCATGCACTACCTGGGATCCCACCACTCTGTTGATAGTCAACAATAGCACTCTCAGTGTCAGATCCTGAACGGTGGAAATCTCAATCTTGCCACTCTTGGATTTGAGGGCTTCAGGGCAATGTTCAGCGAGCAACATGGATATGCTTGCCCCAATCAGTCGTGAGGCATATAAGTTGACTGGTTCCCCTCTTCAGGATAGTCCTATGATGAAATATATGTCTGAAGTTTCTAACTCCAACTCTTGGTCACCAATGACGAATATCTCCCGATTTATGTCCCAGAGACTAATCATGTACCGAAGCAACTCAAGTTTGGCCCACATCCTTGGCGTGAGAAAGGATTTGAGGAGCCCACAGGCCCTCAAAGCTTCTAGGAAATTTGGATCATTTAGTTCCTGGGTGTCCACATCCTTGTGCTCCCGTTCTTTCCAGTCTACCATTTTCGACAATTCTTTCCTGCAAAAGCCATAAATTTAAGTCAATAATCAATTTTGAGCCATAAAATTCAAATTTCAACGGTGGTTTTGGGGGAAATAGGATTTTTCCCTATTCACGGCGTTGGCACGCCTATTTTAAAAACAGTTGTGATGATGGCATGACAAGCCGTGTTAAATACCCTTGGTCGACGCGATTCCATGCCTGAAAGTCACACCGATTGAGGGTGAAAAGATTTTAATAAATCCTCCCTCAAAAATCACAAAAATGGTTAAAAACATGAGTAAATGGTATGAAAATGAAGCTTAGGGATTTGGCTCTTACTTGTAACTAGCGGTTCGACGAATGACCTCTCGGATCTCCTGCAATTTTCTCTGGAACAATTAGGGAAAAAGTGAGTAAAAAGTTTTCCATGGCAAGGTAAAATAATAAATGGTAAAAAAATATTTACTTTTCCTGCTTTTTATTCAATTTTTCATGAAATGTTAGGTTTTTGTAAATATTTTGACCTATTTTGCCTCAAGAATTGGATAATGCACTTTACCTTTTTGCGCAGCGATAGGTGATGGATGTTCAACGATGATGTCACATTTCAGCTCTTTTCTCGACTCGTAAAACTCATATGAAAAGATTGCCAAGTATTTTTCCCTTTTGACTCGTAAAAGAGAATAAAATGGGGAGTCTACTTTCAAGCTCTTTTCCGACCCTTTAAAAATGATAAGGTAACCGAGCTCTTATCATTTCAAACTTGTAAACAAATGTGAAACATCATGCGCCTAGTATAAGTTAACCCCTTTTTCAGGCTGGGAGGCACTATTTACGAAAAAGGTACTCCTTAACTGAAATGGTCAAGCAGTTCTCTCAAGTATCGTTTTCTACCTTTTTCGTCTCGAGAGACACAAATGTACGAAAAGGGCCCATGTGGAGTTTTCTTTTCTGTGTCTTTTTCAAACTCTCTAAACATGAAAAATATACCGAATTACACCTTTGTCAGACTCGTTAAAATATTAAACGACATCAAATTCGTCATCGTGATGAACATGAGCTTCTCCTTCCTAGGGCTCGTTAAACTTACTAGGTCATATTCATCCGAAGGATAAACTTACAGTGCAAGCATATGCTATCCCCTTCAAGCTTGCGATTAAAAAATAATTGGGGTACCTGCCAGAAATGGTGGGGGAAAACTTGGAAATCTAAACAGTTGTGTTGGCAGCTCACTCTTGAACATGACACTTTCTACTTCGTGTTGGGTTGGGATATCCTCCTTTGTATCGTTGACCTTCCTAAGTTGGGCCATTCATTTTTTCCTTCCATTTCATCTTTGCCACGTCATCATGACCACTGATCCTATGGATCCAAAAGCTGTCAAACTTCTAGTCGTGTCGCCGATATGTTCAAGAGTTGTCCTTCTGCATTTACACTTACCTCTGATTCTTTGTATCATCCAAAATCATTTTGCGTCCCTTTGTCTCGTGTTAATGATGTGGGATACATTATGGGCCTCCTTCGACACGGTCGCTTCCTGTCAACTTCAACTCATTATCTAGGAAGTTGACCGAGGGACTCCCTTCCAAAACCTTAGAGCTTGCATGCCTTAATGACAAGTCCTTCACACTCGATGACAAGTTCAAATCATTGGATTTTGATCAAGTGATTTCATAGGTGTTCGACTTTAGTTCCTCTATTCACATTCTGTGGATTGTGCTAATAGTACCTTAAGGACCATTTTCATTATTGGTGGTTTCTCTCGCGCTTGTTAATAATTTACATCATTGACTGGAAATCAAGCGACTTTCTAGCATGTTCGACGTCAACACATCTATTCACATGTTATAATTTGCACTTTGATCGAGTCATGTTGGAGTGCAAGACCCTGGACTCAGATCACAACAGTCTAGGTTGCTAAGTGACGTGACATGGTTACGTTGATATATATGTCTCTTTCATATGGATGGCTTCAATCATACCTTGGTTTCATTATGATCCTCTTTAATGGATGGTTGCACCCATGCCTGGATCCATTTACATGATCATTCTCTGGATGGTTGCGTCTATACCATGATTCACGTATAATTTGACAAAGTTTTCAGTTATGTATATGTATCTGTACTTTCTTGCAAGTTTTTCGATGACAGATTCTGGTTCCCCGCACTAATTCATAAAGCATTTCATCCCTCACTCTAGTTCGACCTTCACACTTTCAGGGGCATATGTTACACAAAATTCTGTCACTATTATTGTACTCCCCATTCTTTGATCCTAGAGGACCTCTACAGTGAACCCTACATGCTCTCCCTTCATGAAGAAACTCCCATTATGTCCCTCTTCATGAGCAGAACAATTCCATTTTGCACCATTTCCCCAAAACCTTCTGTTTTTCCCAATTCACAAGACCGGCACTAATGGCCCTTGTCCTCCTCACGCCGATATGCAGGGATTAAAATTGTCCCTACCATCGACCAGAGCGACTGAGCTTTGTTCTAGTCATGTCAGTCCTCTTATGGAATTTTTTTTACATAAAGAGTCTAAGCTTCCAACTCTAGAAGCTTTGTAACGAAAGTCTAGTAAATGGTTTGGCTAGATGGGGTTGATGATGTTAGTTTGGGCTCCTTTCCCCTATAAGGATGGAACTACCTCAAGAGATAAGATCTTCTCCCATGAGAAGACGATCCATCTCCCATCCATTCATGCTATATAAACCTCCCTTTTTCCCAAGCACAAGCTAGTCTTGATGTTGGTGTGCTAGTTCTAGTTAAGTTTGAAGTAAACAACAAGATATTCATAGTTGTAGCTCTCTAGTTGTGTGAGGGAGAAGTGTGAATTTGGTTTAGTGTGAAGCCTAAAGGGAAGAGCCTTAAAACTATCATTGTTGAGGCCATCATGGAATTCTCGCAGAAGTGTGTGGGAACTTGGTTTTGTCACAGGAGAATAGCAATGTCAAGGCAATGGTTGTAATCTCCTCTTGATTCAATATATATGCAACTATCGATTGATTTCCTACATGATGTGTCATCTTACATGTTCATGTATTAATGTTTCTTGACTTGTTAAGTAGGTTGAATTACAATTTGTCTATTATCACGGTTGTTGTTTGTTGTTGTTTATTTGTTTCAGGTGTTTGAATAAGGAAATGAGAGATAGTTGGAGCAAGCAAGCAAGGACATCATCAAACGAGATAAGCGTACTAAGAGGTAGGCCCTCTTAATTGGTTCTAACCTAAGGAAATCTTCCATAGAATGTATCAGTTGTGGCTAGACCCATTATCAGGCTAGAGGAATTGTTTGTGTCTGCACTCATAATTTTACTTCACCACACCCTCCGAGGATCAACACAACTACAAATATTTTCACATTTCAGGAAGTGGAGGAAGGAATTAAAAATTTGAAAATAGGGAAGGCGAAGGACTTGGTTGAACTTCAAGCAGAATATCTAAAGTGGGGAATGAACATTCTGGCACCGCAAATCATGAAAATATTCAACAACGTCATTCAACAAGGATTCCCAAGAGATTGGAAAACTTGCCTAGCAATACCCCTTTTTAAAAGTGGAGACATTAATAATACTTCCAACTATAGAACCATTGTGATCAATCCTTTGCTTTCAAAGATTTTTAGCGGCATGGTAGAAAATAAAACCAGTAAGTGGGTAGAAGTAAAAGAAAAGAGGGAAAAAGGGCAAGTGAGTTTTAGGGTGAAGCATTCTACAATAGATCATGGTATCACGCTGAGACACATTATTGAAAAGGTTTAGGGGGAAAAAGAAGTATTTTGCTAATTTGTTGACTTCAAAAAGGCATTTGACACGGTCCCTAGAGATAAGTTGTGGTGTAGAATGGAAGAACTTGAAATTCCTTTGCATTATAGAGTTGTTGTCCATAGGATTTATGAAGAGGTGAAGTCAAAATCAGAACTTCAACAGGAATTTCAGAAAGTTTTAGAGGTGACATCAGAGTTAAGAAAGGTTACTCTTTATCCCCTACCCTTTTTGGTTTATATATTGATAAGTTGGAAGATTGGCTAAATCTGCAAGGTGGGAATGGTGTTCGGTTGGGGGAATTTGTGACAAAACCTCTTTTATACGTTGATGATCTTGTATTGATTGTTAAATCGGCCCATGGATTGCAGATGCACCTATGTGCTTTTGAGCATTTTTGTAAAGCATTGGGGATGCAAGTCAATAGCAGTAAGACCAAAATAATGATTTTCTTTAATAAAAGGAAGCAAATCCAACATATGTTCTTATTTGAAGGCAATATTCTTGAAGAAGTAAATGAATACAAGTACCTCATGATCGATTTCAACAACAAGCTTAATTAGGAGGGTTGCAAAAAGAAAGGAATTTTAGAAGGTTGGAAAGCATTATACGCATTTCAAAACATATGTAGAGAGGAAAAGTTATGGGATTATAAAACGATTAAAATGATTTTTGGACTCCTAGTTTGTACAGTGTTATTATATGGGTGTGAACTATGAGCTAGCAACATCCCTGTTTCAAAATGGAAACAAATTGAGAAAATCCAAAAACACTTGATCATGAGCAAGTTCAAAATAAAAAGTTTGGTTCCTTATGAGATAATTTTGAGTTAAACAAGAACAACTCCCATCAAAGAAATTCCTATGATGCGTCTTATAAGGTATCTCAAAAGAATAGAGAAAATGGGAGTAGGTAGATGGCTAAAAGTTATCTTCAATGAAGGCGTGAGTGAAAGAAAGAAATCATGGATGAAACAAAACAACAAATGGATGCAAAAATGGGATATTTAACTCAATGCTTGTCCCACAAATAGCAAAGAGTTAAATAATTTTGTTATGGAGAAGTTCCATAAGCGTATATGGGGAAAAGAGTTGGGTAGAAAGAATAAGTACTATGTTAAGGAATTCAACCCCACTTGTGATCACCAACAAAAAGAGTACATTGGAGCTAACATTTCGTGGAGAGCAAAGATTCTTATTTCTCAATTAAGAACTAATTCACATCAACTTCGGCGTGAAACGAGATTGTGGAAGAGACCTAAAGAAGCTTGGGAAGAACATGTGTGTACTTTTTGCACTTCTGGGGCAGTGGAAACGGAAAAGCATTTCATTTTGGAATGTGATGCTTTCAAAGACATCAAGGACAGTTATGGCAGTATGTTAGCATCAATTCCTTGGCATTCTCTTTTCAGTGAGGGGATTTTTAGAAGGTTGGGTCAGCGCATCATCAGTTTGAGTAAAAAAAGGATTGAATTGCAAAAGGAAAAAAATAGGGAGTTTGGTAGTCCCATAAACTATTTTAAGTCTCGTGGGCATTAAAATATCATTCATTCATTCATTTAATAGCAGCAAAACTTCCAACTGAAAATTGTTTTTTTCCATACTACTATGGAATTTGGTAGTGGGGGCGACAATGAATAGTTTTAGAAAATGTAACAACAGAAACAAATAATCAATGTCTCTGACAAACTTTCAGATCCATTGTTAGTGTATTAACATCCCACTTTGATCCACTCCTCACACTATTTATTAAGACCGTGTTTGTGCTTTGGTCATACTCGCTGTGTGATCCATGAAGTTAATAAAATGGATCCGTCTCATTATTAAATGATTTTAATTTTTTTAATATGTGTTTTTTTAAATGTAATTTGTTAATATAATTTTAGTTGAAATTATAAATTTTAATTATTTAGAATTTAATTTTGAATAGATAAATAAATTTAGTATTTGTTGACATGCAATCCAAAAAGATTAGTGTAAACATTGTAAATATTATTAGTTATGCATTTGAGAATACTAAGAGACCTTGGAATTGGAATCTCAAGAATCTCCCCACTCATGTATAAATTCATGATATGGATAATGTAATAAAAACTTATTCATGGAGTTACTCCTGGTTTGACATGGTATCAAATCCAACCCTTTTTTAGCTTGCTCTAACCCCTGTCAGTTTCCTACCATTAAACTGTCACTTTGTTCTGCTCTTTTTTTTTATAGTCTCCCATCTCTATCCATAAAATCAGTCTTTGCATCTCGACCTACCAGATTCTTTTTTCCTGTAATCTATTCCTGTTGGTTAGACACCAATATGTTATTCGAAGGGAAAATAACTGACATTGGATTGAATGAACGCTCAGTTGTTGTGCGCTGAATGGTTTTGGAACTATGGCAGTGTGCAGTGAAGGGTGCGTATAAGTGTTGAAGGACTATGTTCGACTGAACGATGTGTATGGATGGTATGATATGAGTTCCACTGTTAATGGCGGTGCGCTTAAACAATTTGACACAAAGTCGTATGGTAAACATTGCAACTAGTATGAGACTGTGTTGTGCTGACTGTGCTCAGTGCCTTTGAATTGGTCGTTCCTACTATGCATTGAAGACCATTCTTTCTATACGTTGTGTTGGTGTCGTTCTTGCCATTGTTGAACACTAAAACTTCTTTGACTGGTATGCAGCATTTGTGTTGAGTTCTGTGCTAGTATGCTTTTAAATTCGTTGAAGTCCTTTTTTTTACGGTCGGCACATATATAAAGTGCGTTGATGCTTTGAGCTAAGTGAGTGTATATGCTTTGTGCCTTTTTCGAGAACATGAAGCTTGAATGGAGTGATATGAGCATGATGGTATTATGTTTGTATGGTGGGATGTTGGTCATGTTGGTGTGGAGCGTATAATATATGAGTTGAGTTTTTTAAAGAGGATTATAAGTTGTGGAATGTTTAATGGCTCATAAGTGAAGCGTTATAATATTAAATGCTAATGTAATATATTATATGTTTCCCTCCCATTTATATGGTGTGACATATTATATGATGTGACTATTTTCATAATGAAGAATGAAGGTATGTCATTTACATATTAAATTAACTTGTTATTTAATAGAAGACATCAAGTAAGTTTGTGATTTTGAATCGAAAGCAGATAGTTTTTTTTTATGATGCACTCACTGATATCCATTGTGGGAATAGTTCTCACTGGCAAGGAGAACTACCATGAGTGGTACCAGAAGATAAAGCACACCTTGATTTTTAATGAGATGTGGAAAGGAGTTTGTGAAGAAGAAGAAGACAATGCACCTGAAAATCCAACTTTAGACAAGGAGTTTGTCATTTGGGAAAACAAGAATAACAAGGTCTATGCCTTGATTGTAACATACATAAATGAAGAGGTGATTCCTCGTATTTCTGCATTTTCAAATACTTTTATCCGAGCCCAGAATCTCTTTTAAAGTTTTAAAGAAGCTGAATTAATTGTATGACTCACACTCTGGACTTGAAGTTGTCAATTGATGATCAAGTTGTTCAGTCTTGAGTTAAAAAATGATGACCCTCTTTCCTTAGGATCAGAAGTAAGATAAATTATGCATGATATAAAAGGCACTATATCCCACTTATTCACATTATCTTGAGTCTTTGCAAGCAAGTGGCCAACTTAAGGAGATCACCTTTGACTCCCTTGCAAAGACGTTTGTTGAAATAGAGAAGGATTTTAGGAAAAAGACACCTCCTCAATATTATGAAGAAGTTGTGTGCCTTGCAAAAAGGGAGAAGAATCATGCACAAGATTATTCTAGAGGAAGAGGTGGTCGAAGATGGAGAGGAAGGAGGAATTTTAGAGGCAGGGGCGGTAGATAGTTCCATGGAGAAAATTTTGATCTTCATTTCATACGATTCAATAGAGATGGAAATGATGCTTCCACTTGTAAGTTTCCTTGGGACCGACTTGAGAAGAAAAGAAATGAAAGAAAAAGGTAAAACACTTGACAAAGGGAAAGGTAAATCACCTGAATCCGCTCATTATGTTGTGGCACATTGCAACATTGGAGTAATTGAAGACTTATTCAATGCTTCACTTACTTCATGGAAAGATGCTTGGTTGCTTGATTCAGGAGCAAATTGCCACATGACTTTCAAGAGATATTTCTTTGAAGAATTTACGGATAATGTTGATGGATTAGTATACTTTGTAGAGAAATCAAAACTCAAGCCATCAAGGCTTGGCACCATCAGGCTCAAACTACTTGGTCTTCCAAACTTTCTTCTAAATGATGTTTTATACCTCCTGAAGTTGAGGAGAAACTTGTTGTGTTTGGTCCACATCCACCAGCAAGGACACTCTATTCATATATTTGATGGAAAGGTCGAGGTTAGAAAAGAATCAGATCACTCACATGTCATGACTAGGATAAAGGAAGAAAGACTTTTGAAGCTACATGGAACCTCTAACCGTGCATAGAACTTTTCATACAATTCTCACTATGATGAAGGTACATTTCCATCAATTCTTTTATGGCATGCTGGATTTTGACACTTGAACTATGACAACCTCTGTTTGTTGAAGAAAAATAGTGTTACTAGTTTGCCTACTATTCCTAGGAAACTTAAGTAATGTGATGCTTGTATCTTAGGAAAGCACATCAAACAATATTTTCACGATTCTCATTCTAGAGCACATAGAAAAATTGAACTCATTCATTTTAATTTATGTGGCCCAATGCCTGTTCCTTTTTCGAATGGTAATAAATATATGATGACATTTATTAATGACTACACTATAATGTGTTGGTTCTATTTATTGAAGAAAAAATCTGAAGCTTTTAAAACTTTCAAGAACTTTCATGCATGGATAGAAAATGATGCACAATCTCATATTGGATCTATTTGTAATGATAATGGAAAAGAATATGCATCACATGAATTTGAAAAATATCTTCACCAACATGGGATCAAACATCAAATAATCATGCCTTATAATCCCCAACAGAACGGAGTAGCTAAAAGAATGAACAAGACAATCTTAAATATGGTATGTTCCATGATGTTTTTCAAGAATGTTAAACTGGTGTTTTGGGTTGATGTAGTTTTATGTGACGTGTATATAAAGAATAGGTGTCCATCTAATGCCACATTCCTATGAAATGTGGTATGGCCACATTCCTGCGGTGAGACATATTAGGGTTTTTGGTTCCACCTGCTATGCCTTTATACCTAAGGAACAGAGAAACAAACTCTGTGAAAGGAGTTGCAAATGTATCTTTTTGGGGTACTCAAATACCTCCAAAGCATATCATCTCTATGATGAAGTGAATACGAAATTTATAATATCTAGAGATGTGATCTTTCTTGGATCTTCCAAGACTGACAATGTTGTTGACCAACAACTTGATTGCTTGGATAGATTCAGACATGCAAAGTCTTTCCAAGAGTTTGATAATGAGATTTCACATCTTAAGGGGGGATCCCTATACTAGATAAATCTGTGGATTATTCTTCTGAAGCACTCTATCCCTCGCATGAAGCTCCAGTCACTGATGACACTTTGAGTAATCTGATTGATAGAATTGGGGGACTAAATATTGATTCAGTCCCATCTCCGTCAACTGAGCAGCCTGGGCCATCTCAGAAAGGTCCTCCAAAATGGTTGATAAAGACACTTGAAATTATTCGTCCTGATGAGGTTGGAAAGACAGGAACAAGAAGCTCAAACAAAAAGAATGGAGGCGATGTAGAAAATCCTTATTCACTAGTTGATATGGATGTTTCTTATGATTGTGAACTAAAATTTTCTATAGATTTTGAACCAACTTCCTTCAAAGAAGTCACTTCTCATGATGAATGGAAAGAAGTGATGCAGAAAGAATATGATGCTTTGATAAAGAATAACACTTGGAAGATGGTTGATCCTCCATTGGGAACCAAACCAATTGATTTCAAGTCGGTCTTAAAAAACAAGTATAAAGCAAATGGCTCACCTGACTAGCACAAACCCAGGATTGTGGCAAAAGGTTTTGCACAGAAGGAAGGGGCCGACTATGAGGATACTTTTTCTCCCATAGAAAAATGGGTTACCATCCGGACACTCTTTGCCTTGGCAGCATAAAAAAATTGGAAAGTCCATCAAATGGATGTAAAAACTTATTTCTTGAATGGAGATCTAAAAGAGAATGTTTTTATGTCCAAACTAGAAGGATTTGTTGTGAAGGGTCAAGAACACAAAGTATGCAAGCTTGTAAAATCCTTATATAGCCTCAAGCAAGCACCGCGAGCCTGGTATGAGAAGTTAACTAAGCACTTTCTGAAATAAAATTTCAAACATTATGATCTTGATGATGCAACTTTGTTTGTCAAGAAAGTTGGAAAACCGGATGTATATATTGTGGTGTATGTAGATGATATTCTAATGATAGGGAACAATGAGAGCTACATCACACCCATAAAGAAAGAACTGAGGAAAGGTTTTGAAATGATATATTTGGGCTATGTTCGCTACTATATTAGCATTAAAGTAACCCAACATCTAAAGTTTATATTCCTCTCTCAGAAGAAGTACATTGGAGATCTTTTGAACAAGTTTGGCATGACTGATTGCAATCCTTTGACTACTCTAATGGAACAGAACTTAAATCTCACATCCACTGAAGGAAAATAATTTGAGGAAGCAACGAAGTATAGACAACTCGTAGGAAGTCTCAACTACCTGACTACCACCAAACCAGACATTTCATTTGTTCTTGGAATCCTCGGCTAGGTTTATGCAAAAGCCTTGTGAAGGTCATTAGTCTACTGCAAAAAGAGTTCTAAAGTACTTGAAGGGAACTCACGACTTTGGACTCAAGTATACACAGGTCGATGACTTCAGCTTGATTGGATATTGTGATTCAAATTTCAATGGAGATAAAGAAACTAGGGTATCTTCTTCAAGTTATGTTATGAGTCTTGGATCAGGAACTATCTCCTGGAGGTCATGTAAATAGTCAGCTCTAGCGGATTCCACAACTGAGGTAGAATATGTGGCAACAACTAAAGCAACAGAGGAAATTGTGTGGCTCAAGAAAATTATAGAAGATTTGCAAGAGAAACAAGTACATTCAACTCCTTTTTTGATTAACAACACTTCTGCAATAAAGTTGGCCAAGAACCCAAAGTTTCATGATCGAACGCAGCACATCAATACAAAATACCATCTAATTCGACATCACATTGAGGCCAAAACAATCCACCTATGATATTGTTCCACAAATGAGCAGATTGCAGACATATTCACCAAAACGCTTGGAATGAAAATGTTTAAAAGATTTAAAATGATGCTTGGACTCACCAACATCCTTTCATATTAAGGGGGGAATGTTGACACCTAATCCAAAAGGATTATTGTATATATTGTAAATATTGTCAATGATGCATTTGAGAATACCAAGAGACCTTAGAATTGGAATCCCAAGGGTCTCTCCACTCATGTATAAATCCATGATATGGCTAATGCAATAAACAACTAATTCGTGGAGTTACGCCTAGTTTAACCATATTTAAATTATGTAAATTTGATATTCAAAATTTGTATTTCAAATATTTTTATCAAAACTATCAAGAAATATCTCAAAAATAAACAAAAATATCTTGCAAATGCTTAATAATAATATTTTCTAGTTCTAGCCTTCTATTTATATATTAAGCAAAAAGTCTAATAATTGCATTCCTGCTCAATTATGATACCCTTGTTGCCTTGTTTTTTTAATTTCTCTTTATATAAATGTTATATATATTAACTTCAAATCTCTTTTTATATATTTTTATTTCTTTATTTCTTGTTTGTTTTTTTTCTTTTGTTTTTTATCATAGTGAATCAATAACTAATAGAGAGTAAATATTATAGACTAAATTCAAAAATCAGACTTAGTAATTGTCATATAATACTAAAAATATATTTAATAATTTATAAATCAAATATATCAAAAAAATATATATCATTTTAACAAAATTAAATAAAAAATAAATAAAACTAAACATATAAAACAAAAATAATGAAATAATTTTTTGAAACGATGTCACCCAAAACAGATGATTAAATTTTAAGTGACACGGCAACTCTTTCTATTCCAATTAGCAAACACTTCAAACATTAAAGAGTTGCAACGCCTCCAAGATAGGTTAGCATTAACATTACAATACTGAATCTGAAAACAACACTTTACCCGAATGGGGTGTCATCCTTCGTCAGGGATGACGACACTCCCCTTGTTAACAAGGTGTCAATTTTTTTGTGATAAAGGACTTTGGTTTGCATGGACATCAATACAAAGTAAGCTTATTCGTTTGACATCTTTCGATATGGTTAGTATGAGTACATCTTATATTATTTTTGGAAGAAACTAGGGCATCGTTTATTTTTTTATTTTTCTAATTGCACAAGTACAAAGAAGTAATATGGTTTAATATAATGGTGTGTTAGGGTAAATTTGACTAGGTTAAAAAGTTGTTAAATTCACATTGATATTTTTTGGCACATTGTTTTGGTATACATGGTATTAATAGATTATATGTAATGAAGTTTTTGAAAGGCTTAAGGGTTCTCTATTTTAATGTGCATGAGTTAAGTGGAGCATTTGGTCAAGCTAAGATGTTGGTAGACTTAGTTGCTTTTACGTCATAAAATTATAATAGGTCTATTGTTGGATGGTTTTTCCCTAGTTGTGGTTTTTGAGAGTAAATCATTGTGTAATATGGAAGTTTTAGAACGTTGATCACTATGAGTTGGGAAAATTCATGGTTGACCTTGACTTTCCTATATCATAAACTGATCCTTCCTTTTATCCTCATCCTTTGTGACCTCTCTAATCCATGGCCCTTGTTATCCACAACCTCTATTCCTCCATTGCATAAGACCAAGGTGAAGAAGCCTTTTGACACCAAATGGAAGTCACAATGTGCCTTTGGTTTCCACTTGGCATTTATCCAACTGATGAGGGCTTTCTTTGTTGATCAAATGCCAACAAATTTACAAATCATCACGTGGTCCTTCATGTGTTGAACTCTTACATTGAGTTTCTTCACCTTTTGATCCCAAATGGAAGTCACAATGTGCCTTTGGTTTCCACTTGGCATTTATCCAACTGATGAGGGCTTTCTCTGTTGATTAAATGCCAAAGAATTTACAAATCATCAGGTGGTCCTTCATGTGTTGAACTCTTTAATTGAGTCTATGTGCTAGTATTTCTAGCTTTCGAATCTGTTTGGTCTTTCTGAGGCAGACACTAGGGGCCTGCTTCTTCTTTTCCTGAGGCATTGTTGTGAGTTTCTACGAAATGCAAATTAGGCAAAGCTTTTGATGGGGGGCGAGGGAGGCAGAGGTAGAGGCACGAAAACGACCGTGCCAAGCAAAGACCGGGCAATGAGCTACACAAAATGTAGTGGAAGCAAAAGCAAGAGGAGAAGGATAAGGTTTCAAGAATTGTGGAGCTAGGAGTAACATATATAATTAAAATGAAATATTATTATATAGTATTTTTAACAAAAGTAAGTATATATATATATATATATATATATATATATATATATATATATATATATATATAATATATATATATACATTTTTTTTCTTCAGTAATTAATTATATTTTTTTCTTAAAATTTGGTGATTTATTTTTGACAAAATGAAAACTTTTTTGTTACCTAAAATATATTTTTAACTATATAAATTGATTTACAATTTAGGACTCTTAGATTGGGTAAAATCCATAGATAAAATTTGCAATTCATACAAATTGTTATTGAATTTTATAGATAAAATTAACCAAAAAAATAATAAAAAAGATGCATCACACATTTACATTATTATACATCTCATATTGTTAAGACTTCAGAAAAGCCAATAGGCATCAATCCATAGTAGGAACCAATTCATTCACCTCATAACACATCTTATATTGCCAAAATTAAAAAATCAAAAAATTCAACTAAATTATAATTTTATTTTAAATTATTTTATTGTTATAGAAGAAAAATTTAATATATTTTAAAATATATATAACTTTAAGAAAAACCATACAACTAAGAAAAGCCATATAAAATAAAATAAATATAAATTATCTAAATAACTGTTACAAGATACACCTCACAGTGCTAAGATTTAACTAAATTATAAACTTTATTTTAAATTTATTATTATTATTATTATTGATTATAAAAGAACTAATATATATAATGTAAACATATTTACATTTTTAAAAACATATAAAAAGATTCTTAATCATGAATATTCACTTCCACTTTATTGTGGAAATTATTAACTTATAAATAGACGTTTTTATAATACCATGGGCCAAAATTATGGATTATCAATACTAGATGTCCAACAAACCATAGTCATTTCATACTACACTTATTCATGTGGTGTATTTTTAATTAACCAACTTAATTTAAAGGGAAGAAAAGACATAAGTGGTTTTGACATATATCTCAATTTTTGATTTGTGATTAATATTAAAACTATTCTAGAATATTTAGTGAAAGTTAGACTATTACCATTTATCTAATAATTATTGACAATTAAATTAAAATTTTGGAAACTTATTTGAAAATAAACTAGTAACAACAACCAACAACCAGTGAGAAATTTTGTTTACCCAAAAACTAAGTAAGAATATTTTAATAAAACTAAGTAAGAATATTTTAATAAAACTTGATAACATGACTTTTTTTAAATTAAATTGAAAACCAAAAACAAAAATATATTTAAAATAAATGTTAAACCTCTATCATAAATATTATTATAAATATGGTATGAATATTAAATCTTCTATCCACCTAATAATTATTATTTCAAAATAAATATATTAACGTAAAATGACAAAAAAATAATATAAAAAAAACAAATATATATTTTACAATTAATTAATTTCATAAATATCTCAATATGATGTAGGGTGATTAACAATAACATTCCTTACTTCAAACATTTGGTAAATCGAGTCATTTCTGACTGCCTTAACCATGAAACATTTGGTAAATCGATCCATATATCCATGTTAATTATTTATTGGAAACAATGAGTGAGTAATTTCTGACGGCCTCGACCATGAAATCTGAAACAGTTGCAGCAGAATTCGACGAAACCAGATTATAAAGAAATAATGTGATTACTAGTTGAACCAAACACAAATTATAAAAAAGTAATACGATTAACAGTCAAGATGTCTTGAAAATTTACCCAGAGATCGAAATTAGAAAACTAATATTCAGATCTGACAGCACTATTGGTCACCTGAGTTTATTCTTCAACCCATTTGCAACAATTTCCAGATTTTTGTTGGAAGTTCTTCCTTTCTTTACCTCCACCTGTGCAACATCTCTCAGTCTCTCTGCCGCCCTTCTTGTTGGGGATTTTTCTGGTAAAATTCCAAAAACAACACAATCTGGACACAGAGACAATGCTCTGTTTCACCATAGGGATTTTAACACAATGGAAACATAAAAAGATTCTGAGCACCAGAGAGAGTTTTGCACTACAAAGATTTCTATTAAAAAAAAATTTCTGTTACAGATTATAATCTTTCTCTCTCAGAGAGAGATTCACCAATAATAATTCACTGCTAAAAAAAATTACACATGAATTTTGCTCACGCTGCTGCGAGCCTCCATTTGCATACACAGAACTCTCTATACGCACTGCTGTGCCTTCCTTCTCAATATGTTTTTCACAACTGTGTGGAAATTACACATGAATTTTTCTCACACTGCTGCGTGCCTTCATTTGCATATTCAAAATATTTTACACGCACTGTTGTGCCTCTCTTCTCTGGTACATTTTCAACAAAACAAATATTACATATATATATATGTCAACCAAAAACTTACATCCGTTTTTCACTTCCCATGCTGTCATAAACGAAAACAATAAAAATTAAATGATCTTACTGGCTTTTTATTGTGCCCAGACTCCCATTGAAATAAAAATTAAAAACTTCATCAAAAACTTACCAACCCACAGTAAATTTGCATTTACTGTTTTATTGACATAAACGGCGGTAAATAAACTTTTACTTCACGCCAAATTTATTTGCAGGCTTTTACTTCAACCATTATTCAAATTGACTTTGGAAATCCATCGGGGTTCATCGCATAGCACACATATATGCTAAAGTTGTGCACCCATAGTTTCCCTGATTGCGAAATACTGTGGACCCGATAATTTATCAAAAAAAATTAATACCATCGTCGGGTCCGGCCCATTGGCGATTGGTCATTTATAAAAGTCATGCTCCACTTGAAACGCCGATAGCGATACGCCGATGCGATATCGGCGATCGCTCATCGCAAACAACAACAAAAAAATTTATAACTCTCTCACTCTCTCACTGCCATTTCGCCGATGCGATATTGGCGAATCGCTCATCGCTGAGGTGTTCATCGCTGAAGTCGCTCCAAGGTGAATCGCTCACCCGATGCGCAGTTAAAATTATACTTTCAACACTCCTTATCTCCTCCCCTTCCATCAATCTCCTCACTTTCTCTGCTATTTCTTCCCTCCCAATTATAACATTTTCATCATTACAGTTGCTCTTCAATCTCAGTCCAATCTTCCACTTATCGGCTAAGAATTTGCAGTTGCTGTATTGGTCATTTCCCAGAGGGAACCCTAGTAGGGGAATGCCGGAGGAGATGCTCTCTAAAATGGAGTTCCACCCGCAGTGGCTCAAAAACCCGCCGATGGAGGGATGAGACAGCACTTTCAGCAGCACCATGGAACAATCAGTCCTCGCTCTTTTGTTTCCTTCAGAAAGCCGTCCGGCAGCATCGCTGAGACTTCTGTGGCCTCCGGGCCGGGATGTCGGAGCACCCACATAAAACAGTAACCGCTCTCCTTCAAACCCATTGCTATTTCCTCTACCTGCCTTGCCGACACGGTGATTAAACTGCCAAACGAAACGTATATCACCGACTTAGGAAGCTGGTCGTCCAGCCACTTTGTGCAGTCAATTTCTACCCGCGAGCTGGTCCCCAAAACAGAGTCGCGAGAATCTGAACGATCGAGGTATGCCGAAGGCAACAATGGACCAACACAGTATACCTGCAATTTCTCTGACAGAGCCTCCACTACATCGCCTTCTAACGCTTGGAACGAATTGGCTACTACCCAATCTGCTTCTCTGGCTCTTTCTAAAGACTGAACAATAGCTCTCGTGTTTTCAGGGTCTTTAAAAAACAACATAAGATCTACGGCCTGTATGGAGACTCCACCTAGAGCGTGAACTACAGATCCCACCTTACAGTGGACTGCACAGCAACGGGAAGAACAAATCAATACAATATTTAGAAGAAAATACAAATGATGGGTGGACAATAGAAAGTTTCTTGCAGAAAGGAAATGATCACCTAATTCGGAATGGTAAAGGATGGAAAACATTGAGATACTCTGCGTCCAAAAAGAAATGGATAGCAGACTGAGCTTCTTAGCTAGAGGCACTGCCCATGCGAGGTAAGTGTCGGCCACGATGCAGGAGATGGGCGTTACATTGGGTTGCCGATGAAGATCGTGGATGAGCTCCTCCACAGGGCCTTCCATGTTACCCAACGACTGATAGAAGTGTTGGATCTTACTCCATCTCTCGAACTCACTGGGCACGCAATCGGGTATAGCCACTAGGCGAATGCATCAACACCGTGCCCGAAATGGGCGTCAGTGATGATTTGATGCCATGAGTTTGTGAGGACAAATGTAATGGAAATTCCCATGGAGGCGAGCTTCTTTGCGAGCTGCATCATAGGATTGATATGTCCTTGGCCCGGCAGCGGGACGACTAGGGCGTGAAAGCCGCCACAATTTCCAGTGCTGTCCATAGTCGGGCTATTACTTTCTTTCGATTCGATGTTTAGAATATATTGGTGGGGTTTATCAGCAACGCAGAGAGTCGTGTTGAACAAAGATTTGCAAGGCCTGTAGTTAGTCAAGGATGCACACCATTCCGGTGGATTCTTTGCACCTATCTTCAGACATTAGCCAAGATATATGTTCCCCGCCTCTTCACGGTGTACAGAACTCAAAATAGAATAGTCTATAATGCGACTTTTTGGAGATGGATTTGATGTTTAATGTTGTCACGGATGATGATCCTACAAAGCGTGGCAAACAAAGCGTGGCAAAGATTAGAAAGGCTACACCTGTGGCGGGTGTCCGAAAAGGACCCTCTCCCACTGATGTGTTGTTCGACTACGTCTCTCTATCAGCGTTCGTCTCCGTCCCGTCGACTGCCGATCCTTTTACATTTAGTAATAGAAAGCGCATGTTGTCCTAATCCGTGTGACAGGAGATGTGAGCCGTTAATAAATGTCATGTTACAGGTCATAAATGAACGGTGGGTGTATATGTTCATCATTTTGGCTTTAGCAAAATCGAAAGTGTTGAGATTTTGTTGTTTGAGTCAAATAGGCAAAAATCTCTGAAGGATGACAACAATAGGGATTCAGTTCCTAGATTAGCTCCAGGTTGTTGGGAGGGAGTTAATGCCTCCTATATTTGATGTGAGGGAGTTATGAGGTTGTTAGATTCTCTATTCTATATAATAGGCAACCATTCGGATGGTTTGCTAAGAGAGTATAAGAGTTTCATTGATGTAATCTCCAAATTTTGATTAATATATTCCTGATGCCTATGTTTGGTGGACGTAGCCCAGATTGGTTGGGCGAACCACGTTAAATAGCTGTGTTCTATGTGTTTGATCTTCTGCTGTGTTAATTCTGTGTTTATTGAGTAGCTGTGCACCTGATCCAACAATTGGTATCAGAGCATGTTGGAGGTGTTGGTGTGTCTGACTGCTGGAGGTGGAGCGCTGCGTGTGGAAGCTTACTGTTCAAACTGCCTGGAGAACGCCTGTCCGCCTGCGTGTGAATACTAATGCTGGAGTCCTGCGTGCCGGAGCGCTGTTCATGATCAATTGGCAGCAGCGTGTGATTACCAGCGTGTGAGCCAGAAGCCTGTTTCCTTCGGAGTAAGGTTCTGTTGAAGAATTCTTGGTTCGATGAGGTCGGTCCTTCATTTGACTTTCCAGACGGCAGAGTTCGAATCTTTAAGGGTTGCCACGGAAGCATTTCTTCACTGAAAAATGCCCATACGCGTTGTTCTTCAAAAGTTTTTTTTGAAATGAGGACCGACGCTGTAGTATTTATCGAAAGTTTTGCGCTGTAGTAATTATAAACAGATCCAGTCAATAACTCCTCCAGGTGATGATCTTTTTTTTTTGGCTCTCTCTCGCTTGTCAAAAATGATGAAGGTTTTTTTGTCGATTTTTTGGTAAAATACACAGAGATTGCATTGCAAATGTACCGAACTAAAAGCTGCGTATTTCTATAAACCGGTTTGTTGATTATGGCTCCTGTGACATCCACGTCAAAAGGTCGTGAGGTAATTCCCTTTGTATGAGAGAATTCCGGCTGGACCACAAACAGAACCAGCAAGCGTTGTCAGAGACCTGAGAACGATACGAAGCAAGGGGCATTTTCTTTTTGCTAAATGCTGCACAATTTGAAGCAGTTTTTCACGTACTGGAGAAGCTTGTAGAAAAGGAATTCTCGCGCATTAAATGGTCTCGTCAATTTGTTCAACAAATTGGACTTAGCAAAACAATTTGATGTTCCATTTTTAAAAAAAAAAACGCAGTGACAGCATTTATAAATTCGAACTGTGAGTACTTTAGTGGGCGGTCCTTCCAATTCTGTGTGAAACAGTCAATGACAAAACCGTAAATTAAAGATTGGTTTGATTGGTTTGTTGATGCACTTTTTTACTGGTTGCCTAAGCAAATGATCTGGCTCTTTCAGTTTGGATTCATAAGGACGGCACTATATATATTTACTGGTTGATCAAACAGTTAACTAAAAGCAAATTAGAATAAAAGGCAAGTGTATGTATTTTTTGTGAGGCGGAATTTGCACACGAAAAATGAAAGTTTTTTTTGGAAAAGTAATATAGGTGCAAAGTGCAGTTTTTTGTTTTAAAGACAAAGTACAAAGACATAGGCAGTTTTCTTTGTTATGTAAAAACAAAGGCATAGACAATTTTGTTTTAAATTGCTGGTTTGATATTGGAGATTATTGTGTTTGATGATACAAGATGGCCAAAACACAAAGTGCCTGTTTTGATATTGAGTTTGACGATGTTGTTGGAGCCTTGTTGGCTGAGGAGACGAGGAAGAGGTCGAATGCAGACACCTCAACATCAGAGGTAATGATGGCCAGAGGTCTCTCACGAGAGAGACACTCCGGGGAAAGCATAGTCACTCTCGTTCAAACTCCAAAGGAAAGAAGCCAAAGATGAAGTGCTGGCATTGTGGCAAGGCTGGACATCTGAAAAAGGATTGATGGAAGCGAAAGCAGGCTACTAAAGAAGGCTCTTCGATAGAAAAGAAGGAAGCCAACACCATGGATACAGGTTCAGTATCAGGTTCAGGTATGAGTGATGAGGTATTGTCTGTTAATGCTTCAAATCATGATCAACATTGGTTGTTAGATTCCGGGGCATCTAACCACATGTGTATTCATAAAGATTGGTTTAAAACATATAGATCAATTGATGATGGTGTTGTGTACATGGGTAACGATGTAACATGTAATATTGTTGGGATTGGAAGCATACAACTATAAATGTTTGATGGAACAACAAGAATATTAACTGATGTAAGGCATGTACCAGATTTAAGGAAAAATTTGATTTCATTAGGAGCACTTGATTCAAATGGATATAAAACTGTAATTCAAGGTGGAGTTATGAAAATCTATAAAGGTATCTTACTAGTGATGAAGGCTAAGAAAGTAGGAAATCTATTTCAGTTAGAAGGTAGAACTAGGTCAGATCATGTGTCTGTGTATGAACATGACAGTAGTTCCATTCACTTATGGCATCAAAGATTGGGGCATATGAGTGAAAGAGGATTGAAAATTTTGGCTGACCGAAAGTTACTTCCTAATCTAAATCTGGAAAATTGGATTTCTGTAAACATTGTCTGTTTGGTAAACAAAGTAAACAAAAGTTTAAAACAGGCAAACATACTAGTCAAGGTATACTTGATTATATCCATTCAGATGTGTGGGGTCCAGCTCCTACAGCTTCATATGGTGGTTCGTCTTATTTTGTATCATTCATTGATGACTTTTCTCG
>APFE030389286.1:89591-112266 GCA_000404065.3 Pinus taeda
ATTCACCCATTTTCAAGAATAAGTTTTATTTAAGTGAATCCTATGGGCCAAATACCATATTTATAAAAGAGATATGGTAAATTAATAAAAATATAAATAAATGAGAGTATGGTAAATAAATAAAACATTTTTTATATTTACTCCATAAGTCACCTTATATACATGTAAGGGTGTAAACAAATAAAAATATAAGTAAAGTGGAGGTATGGTAAATAAATAAAACGTCTTTTATACTTACTCAAAAGGTATGGTAAATAAATAAAAATATAAATAAACTAGACGTATGGTAAATAAATAAAACATCTTTTTATATTTAGTCCATAACCCTCATTCTATTTATGAAGGCTCAAGAAAGAGGTTTTATTTAAGTGAATCCTATGGGCCAAATACCATATTTGTAAAAGAGGTATGGTAAATTAATAAAAATATAAATAAGCGAGACGTATGGTAAACAAATAAAACATTTTTTTATATTTACTCCATAAGTCACCTTGTATTTATGAATGATATGGTAAATTAATAAAAATATAAATAAACGAGAGTTATGGTAAACATATATATATTTTTTTTAAATACCATGCAAAAAAAACATTATTAACCCTAATATTAGTATTAATAAAAATAAAAATGGCACATGGTATTGACCCATGGTATTCACTTGGAATGCAGCCTATTTAAATGGGGGAATTAAACCAGAATAGATCAATCTTTACTCTGGATTTACTAACCCGCGAGAGATTGCGTTGCGAGGCTTTTGAAATCCCTTCCTCTCTGTACAAATAAAAACTACACTATTATAGCTTGTGATTTCTTGTAATTTCTTGAAGTGATTCATGGATGGATGATATAATTGTGTGGTGCCAAATTTTACATAATATTGAGTAAACAAATTAGGAATTATATTTTATACTAAGTTTGTTCCTGCATTATTCGTTTGTTTCTATAGTAGTTCAAGTATTTGTATCTTAATGCAATTCTATTTTATATTCAGCCCTGTATTATTCTAATTTTCATGATGTATTTTGTGATTCTAATGTCCTTTCAGTTATCTCTTTCCTATGGTGGTGTTGGATGTTGAGGAACACTTGATGACCGACATGCTTTATGCTCTGCAAAATGTCAGGTACTTTCTTAGTTGCATATAGAAAGATCAGAGAAAAGGATTTATCGCTATGCTTTGGATAATTATCCATGCCATTGCCAGACTACCATTTAGATGTTTATCAATGCCATATTTGAAATTTCAATAGAGCTTGATGCATTGAATCTATTTGTCTTTAGTGGGATATTAAACGAGCTGAATTCTGAGTAGTGGGTTATGTAAAAAATTGAGCTTTGTTTTGTATTTGTTGTAAAAAATTGGACTGGACTTTTATATGTTTGAAATTTCAGTAGAGCTTGATGCATTGAATCCATTTGTCTTTAGTGGGATATTAAACCAGTTGAATTCTGGGTAGTGGATTATGTAAAAAATTGAGCTTTGTTTTGTATTTGTTGTAAAAAATTGGACTGGACTTTCAACAACAATTTGTGCAGTAAATAGCATTAGACTGTTGGGTTTTGTCCGAAATGAAGTTGAACACAACTTCTTGTCTACAAAGTCGGTTGTTGGGCGAGCCACCAAAAGGGTCGTTGTATCCAACCGAGAAATCATACACATTATGTTTTTGGTTTGAAAATTATTTCACAACTATTGTTCTTTTATTGTACAACTTGAAATTAGATAAAACTTGTACAAATAAATTTTAAAAGTCATATGATGGGCAGTGTAAAAATAAAAACGTCATAAAAAAATTCCTTGACAGGTAGGGTCACCCGTCAAATTTAACCCCTGATCCCGACCTCCCCATAATTATTCGATTTATTGATATTATAATCTTATTGGTAAAAACATTTTGTTCACTTTGAGTCATAAGATCTAGTTTTAATTAAAAACATTATAAAACATCAATAATCCCAGCCTCATGACCATCATTCAATTTGTTTATATTATAATACAAATATTAAAATTATTTCACTCACTCTAAGTTATAAATAAGATCTTTTGATATCCACTTGTAATTTCATATATATATGTGTGTGTAAACAAATATGAGTAAGTTGTTAAATTCTACATAGCATTTAAATAAATTATTTCAGCATCTAAATAAGCAAATTCAAATAAATATCAACTTCAAATTATACAAAAAGAAATTAATATTCAATGCTCAAAGAAAAAGGTAATAAAAAGTTTAAAAATAAAATTAAAAAAATATCTACTACTTCCTAATAAGAATATTAAAAGAGAGATGTGTAATTCATGCAATTCTTACTATAAAGCTACTATGCAACATTTAAAAACATTCATAATAATAATAGAAATTCAATTATTGAATTTAGGCTTCTCGTTGGTTCGAAACACGTCGACAAAAGTATCTCTATGTGATTTTCGCCAAAGAATATTCTCAAAAAAAAAATTCAATTTGGCTCATCACTATAAAAATTTTAATATGCATGGTTAAATAATATCAATCTATACTTTAAAATATATTAATAACAAGAAAAAATATTTTCATATGGATGATGTAGTCGCTACATAAAATGTCTAAGCGTACATATTATGCTACATAAAATGTCTAAGTGTACATATTATGTAAAGCATTTTAATGTAAATTATGTTTATGTTATATCGTTTAAAAATATTATTATGTAAAGCATTTTAATGTAAATTATGTTTATATATAGTTTAAAAATATTATGCATATATCATATGAAACAATTGAATACAATAAGTTCTTATGGTCATATTTTTTGAAAGAGGCTCACTATTTTATATTTTGGTGTATATATGGATTTTTCCCAAAAATATAACATTTTTTTAGACATAAAAGTTCATTCAAAATACAATTTAAACAACAAAAAGTTAGAGAGAGAGAGAGGGGTTCATTGGGATCTATCAAGGAATGGGAGGGATGCAATTTTTTTTAAATTTTGAACTCTAAAACAGATTCAGACATGAAGATATTTTGCACTCTAGCGCAGCCATATAAATTAAACGATTATCAAAGAATGATCATAAACCCTAAAACACTTACTTCATTATGCATCTCACATTGCCAAAATTTAAAAAACCATAAACATTAATTTAATTATAGGTTTATTTTAAATTATCATTCTTACTATTAATTGTAAAAAAATATTCTATATATGTCAAACATATATACATTTTAAGAAACATGTAGTATAGACATTCACCGATTTAAATATGGAGACCCCTAATGTGTAAACAGCCTTTGCTAGATACCATGGATAAATATCATAGTGTATCAATACTAAATACTCCATAAAACCATAACTGATTTCATATAACTAAACAATTTAACTAAAAGGTAAAAATTCATAAATATTTTCAATTAAATCTAATAATTCCATTTATTATTATTATTGATTTTTTTTGTGTTGAGAGATTGTCTATAGCCCAGTGTGGGAGAGATGATGTCATGTAATGTTACATTTAATAATAATAAAGTGATACTTAAATTAACAAAATGAATTAAAAATAATAATAACCAAAAACATTTATGTTAGCCATAAATAAAATACTTTAATTCAAACTTCATTTTTAGATCAACTTTATATAGAGAAATAAAGCGATAAAAAATAGGGGAAAAAATGCCTTTTGGTATAAGAGTTATGTACCTTCTTCACTATTTATTATAGAATTGAGAGAAAATAATATTATTGATATTATAGGGTTTCCTATTCATTTTCAGTTTAGTTTACATGTACTATTTAAAATATATATTTATAACATAAAAATATTTTCAGTCAGTTATAAATAAAATATTTCAATGTTTATACTAAAAGAAAGTAAAATAATTTAAGATAAAAAATTTCTTATATTCTCACTTCCCTAAAAATGAGTAATTTATTTCATTTTAAGATGAACTTTATATATAAGATTAAAAACACTAAAAGTAAAGAACAATTTAATATGGGTTGTACATTAAATATTCAAATGCATGTTGAGTGAAATATTTTAACATCACACACACACAACACCACACACACACACACACACACACACAGATATAAAGAAAGTCACATAAATTCTTATTCTAATAATAAATGCTTTTTAATTTAAGGGATGATATTTGTAATCCTATATATAATATTTAAAAAAATATTAGAAATGAAAATAATTAAATATATGCATACTGGAAAAATTATTAATAACAAAGTTATTCAATATACACAATATGTGTGTATATAAAAGGAGAGAGAGTGTTGTTGATCTGATAATCAGCCTATGAGTGACCTCAGTTAATTAACTATTGAATGAAGGTGTTATAGACTTATGTGCTAGTGTGTGTCTATGTGATTTTAGGCAATGGATCGATCAGATTGTGAAATACGTAGACACTGGAAATATGGAAAACAACAGAGAAACACAGTAAGAAAATACAAGAGCACAACAATTAATAAGGAGTTCACCCTATCCTCCAGGGCTACATCTTTAGTCCAACTTTCAGTGGTGGCCTTCTTTTATTGTGTCTTTAGAGTAGAGAATTATAATGAGGAGCTCAAATTGAGTCTCCTGAAATAGAACAATGTTTGGTAGGGTGGTTCTTGGATCCCCCAAGCCACTGGAGTACACAGACTCCTTTCCTTACCAGAACTTGACCTTTCTAGTCTTTAATGGGAGGAGCCCAATATGGTGTTTGATTCCCAACAAATCCTTTGAGGGATTGCTCAATGCTACCTTATGTTTTAGGTCAACTCAGCTCTCTGTCTTTCTGCACTTTGCTTCACTGTCTCTTTCTCTGTCTTTGTCTTCTTCTCTACGATTCTTCCTTTCAGTGTTCTCTCTCAGTCTTTGTTCTTCGCTTTAAAGCCAATCGATCTCATGACTGTTCGCTTCCTCTTCTTCCTCCGTCAGGTCACCTGCTGCTACTGGCTTGGAATTCCTTGTCTTGGCTTCATCATCAACGGCTCACAGGTTGTGGCCACTCGTCCTCTTTTGAACTACGCCTACTTTTCCTCGTTGGTTCGGTTTTTTCCGTTACATTGTAGAATGAGTCATTCACTAACTCAGCGATCAAATCAGATGTCAAAAATTTTTCTTTCGTGGAAAAATCCCCTGTCAGATCCAGTTCTTTCATCAACCACATTCTCAGTCATTAGATCTGGAGCCCCCAGATCCAACGTCATTTGCTCATTTCACACATTTGACTTGCTCGACCGTTAGCGTGCGATGAGCGGTGGTTTTCTCTCCCCTCCGCCTGCCACACATTAGACACTGAGTGGAATCGCTCGTTTTTCTCCAAATCCGCCTACCTCCCAAGGGTGCCCCCGATAAATACAGCTAGTTTTGGAGCGCAGGTCCAACCTTTAGCCTTTAGTGCTTTTACCCACGGTTCTCTCAACTTCCACGTGACTGAGCACTGGGGACCCTTACTTCTCCAGGGATTTTGCCCAACTAAGCATTAATCCCACATCAAAAACAACCTCCTTTTCCCGATCTGGGCTTCCCAGGTGCTAAGTTTGCCTCCTGCGTTGTCTCCATGGGCCTCTATTGGCGCACTTTAACCGAGGTCCTCGTTGTTCCATGTTAGCTGCCAACTTCCACTATTCAGAGGTCTTTCTAATCGCTCTGTGCTCTTGAATTTGAATTTCATCCCAATTGGATACAGTCATGGTGCTTTGATTTTTCTTCATGGATCCAATTCAGATCACGGCCTTCCCACTAAAAAAGCTTTTGGACCACCAAAAGTTGGTTTTCAAGCATCGACTAAGTGAGGGTACAATTTTCTCACTTCTCCAATCTCTGTCCACTTTGCACTGCTCGACTTTGAACCCTTTAGTCCAATTCTAAGGTACTCAACATCTCCCCTACGCGTTGTCCTTACCTTCCTGTCCAAAACTGTGTCTTCCTGCAATTCATTAAGATATTCAGGTAGCAAGTCATCAAAAGAAGGAAATTGACTCTGCTCTTCGGGATCCTCAATTAGTGAGGGTTCAAACAATCTTAAGCAATATCCATTTACAACTAAGTAGATGTGCATGTAAGCTGGTAGATCAAGGCGAAAAGCATTTTCACCAATCTTCTCAAGTATTTTGAAAGATCCATACCTGATAGGCTTCAATTTTTTACCTTCACCTTGCAACCTGTCTTTACTGATATACAGCCAGACTTGGTCACCAACTTGGAAACTATGCTCCATCCGATGCTTGTCATGCCTTGCCTTGTATTTGGCTTGACTCTTTTCTAGCTATTCCTGTACTGCCTGGTGGATCTCCTGGATGTTCAATGAACCTAGTTTCCCTGTCCACATCATTGTGTCCCTCAACTATGGTATATTTACCAAAAACAAAATCCAAAGGAGACCTTAGTGTGAAACCAAAATAGGTCTCAAAAGGAGATCTCTGTGTAGAAGAATGTTTTTCTCTATTGTAAACATGTTGCACATAACACAAATGTTCATTCCAAAGCTTAGGATGTTTGCTGCAATATCCTCTGAGTAACTGGATCACTATCATGTTAACTACTTCTGTCTGGCCATCAGTTTGTGGATGAAAAGCTATTCCCCACGAATCGGGTGTCTTGATTAGATACAATGGAAGTGGGTAATCCAAAACGAACCCATACATGTTCAAAGAACATTTTTGCAGTTTGTTCAGTTGTAATCTGTTTATTACAACGTATCAAAATACAAATTTTGTTGAACCTATTCACAACAACATATAAATAATCATGACCTTTCCTAGATTTTGGCAGTCCTCCAACAAAATCCATGGAAACACTTTCCCAAGGGTGAGAAGGAATTAGTAATAGAGTGTACAAGCCTAGTTTTCTATTGTTGGGTTTGCTTTTAGCACACATACTACACCCTCTTACATATCTAGAAACTGTCTCATTCATTTTTGGCCAATAACAAAATCTTTGTAGATGTGCAATTATTTTACTTACACCAAAGTGACTTGATATCAGAGAAGTGTGTGCTTTGCTAATTATCTTTAGTCTCTCATTTTGTGGAATGCAGAGTTTCCCACAATGGTATAAGAGTCGGTCCTTCACTTGATAATCCAATTCTTCTACCCTTTTGCCTTAACTCAAAGTTGCATATACATCTTTAAAGTCTATATCTTGAGCATATTGTTCAATGTAACTTTCATGTAGTACAGAATTATGCTTAAGTATAGTAGATGCATTTATAATGGGTCTAGATAATATGTCTGCAACTTTATTATCTATGCCCTTTTTATGTCTGATGACTAAATGAAACTGTTGTAGAAAACTCATCCATCTGTAGTGCCTTGATTGCTGCAACTCTGACCTAATGGTATCCACTGTCCAAGTCTAGCTTGGTGAAATAAATAGCTTCTTTCAATTGATCTAAAAGATCATCTATGCAGGGAAGGGGACAATGATTTTTTTATTGTTATCTTATTGAGTGCTCAGTAATCAATGCACATTCTCCACGAGCCATCTTTCTCTCCCACCAAAGCGATTGGTGACCCACATGGTGATGTCCTAGGTGTGATGAACCCCTTCTCAAGCAACTCCTGCACCTTCTTCTTGATTTTAGCATTCTCTAAAGCAAACAACCTGTACATTCCAATGTTAGGCAAAGGAGCATCTTGCTGGAAAATAATATCATGTACTATTTCCTTCTGAAATAACCTTTTCTAAATCATCTTGTTGTTTAGCATTATAGCCCTCAAATACATTGGTTTTATTAGGTTTCTTTTCCTTTACAACCATCAGTAAGAATTGTTTGCGTGAATTTATCATTATTTTCATATGCCCTGAGTTTATAAGTGTATAATTATTCTTAAGCTTATGAGCTCTTACAAAGTATTCGATTCCATCTTTAACAAGCAGATACTTATTCTTAGCTCTATAGAAAATAGCTTTCCTATCATACAAGTAAGGATTTCCTAAAACAATTCCGCATATATGCAAAGGAATTATGTCTAACTCAACCTCATCTACAAATGTTGACCCAAAAGAAAACTTGAGTTTGTTGTCTAGTCACTTCTAGTTGTGCTTTATCATTCAACCATCCTAATGAATATGGTTTCTTGTGAGGTGTAGTTGCTAATCCCAATTTCTTTACAATTTCTTCAGAAATCAAATTTATTGTGAGCAATTATCGAATAAAGTATCAATCTTTTGATGTTTGGAAACAACTCGAATATGGAAAATATCATGTATTTTTCTCTGATTTACTTCAGCAATAATAGATTAAGCAGAATTACTAGTAGATGCTTTAGAATTCTTACCTTTTATACATATGGCTGCAATGGTTGTTTCACCTCCCGAGTCTAACCCCAAATCATTCTGAATAGTTGCAGCAGTCTTCTTCTTCTTGTCCTCAAACTTCTTAGGTGTCAGCTCTGGATGCAGAATCCAACAATGCTCATCGTCATGCCCATCCTTTTTACAGTGAGTGCATGAAGCTTTGCTTTTTTGTGCAATATTAGCCTTCCTTGCTTTCCACTTCTGCTTTCTTTTCTCCTTTCTCTTGCTTGCAGTGGGTTGGGATGGTCCCCCAACTTTTGGATTTCCATTCTTTCCTCTAGCTTCTAGATGAGTAGCTTGTACAGATACCTCATCTATAGTAGTGGGATTAAACATGAGGATGGTATTCCTCATGTAGTTGTGTAGACCACCAATGTACTTCAAAAGCGTCTATGGTGAGTCTAATGAGATTCCTAGAATCAATGCTCTCTTTCTAAATTCTTAAGTGTACCCTTGCACACTATGCCCTTTCAACTGCCGAAGAGTTTGCCAACTCATCATGACTTGTTACATGTAAGCCAATGGATAGAACTGCTTTTTGATTGCAAAAACAAATTGACTGCGGATAGAGATAGTCTTACCATGTCTTTTCATGTCAGCTTGGGTTCTGCCTTCCCACCAAACCAAGGCAGTGCCTCCAAGCCGTAGGCTTGCTAGCTGAATATTATTTTTGTCTGAGTCAATGTTCTGTACTCTACAGTAAACATCAATTTGTCTAATACAATTGTCCAACTTTTCTACATTTAACTCTCCATCATATATAGGTAGATCAAATTTAACATCTAGTTTGATCAAAGATGCTTTATTTTTAGGCCTACCAGGAGGTGTGAGAAAGCTTTCCTCTTTCCCTTTTCCTTTGGGGTGGTCATGGAAATGTGATTCATCTTCTCCTTTGTCTTGTTTAGAGCGTGATGAATCTTCATCCTTGTGTTTTCTAAAATCCTTATACATATCTTCTACCATGGACTTTATGGCTAGGAAACTTTCTATCAATTAAGGGTCTGGACTTATAGGACATTCCTCTGACTTTGTCTTCCGAGGATAGACTCTCCCAATTTCAGGATTAGTTTCGAGCAACAATCTTCCTAATTTGAGTTTTGATCTAGTGAGCATTCAACAGCTAAACCAACACAAGCTTGTCTAACCTTACATCTTAGATCTCTGATACCACTTGATCTAATAATCACCCTATGAGTGACCTCAATTAATTAACTATTTAATGAAGGTATTATAGACTTATACGTTGGTGTGTGTCTATGTGATTTTAGACAATAGATCGATCAGATTGTGAAATACACAGACACTGGAAATATGGAAAATAGGAGAGAAACATAGTAAGCAAATACAGGAGCACAACAATTAATAAGGAGTTCATCCTATCCTCCAGGGCTACGTCTCTTGTCTAGCTTTCAATGGTGGCCTTCTTTTATTATGTCTTTAAAGCAAAGAATTACAATGAGGAGCTCAAATTGATTCTCCTGAAACAAAACAATGTTTGGTAGGGTGGTTCTCGGATTCCCCAAGCCACTAAAGTACGCAGACTCCTTTCCTTACCAGAACTTGACCTTTCTGGTCTTTAATGGCAGGAGCACAATATGGTGCTCAATTCCCGACAGATCCTCTCGGGGACTGCTCGATGCTGCCTTATGTTGCAGGTAAGCTCGACTCTTTGTCTTTCTGCTCTTTGCTTCATTGTCTCTTTCTTTATCTGTCTTTGTCTTCTTCTCTCTCGGCCTCTGTTCTTGCCTTTAAAGCCAATTGATCTCATGATTGTTCGCTTCCTCTTCTTCCTCCATCAGGTCACCTGCTGCTGCTCGCTTAGAATTCCCTGTCTTGGCTTCATCATCAACAACACACAAGGAGTGGCCACTTGTCCTCTTCCAAACTGCACCAGCTTTTTCTTGTTGATTCGGTTTTTTTCTGTTACATTGTGGAATGAGTCATCCGCCAACTCGACGGTCAAATCGAACGTCAAAATTCTTTTTTCCGTGGCTAAATCCCTTGTCAGACCCGGTTCTTTCATCAGGTGCATTGTTAACTGTTAGATCTAGAGCCCCCAAATCCAACGTCATTCACTCATTTCACGTGGTTGACTTGCTCGACCATTCGTGCACGATGATTGGTGGTTTTCTCTCTCCTCCGCCTGCCATGCGTCGAGCGTTGTGTGGAATCGCTCGTTTTTCTCCAAATCTGCTTACCGCCCAAGGGTGCCTCCGATAAATATCGCTATTTTTGGAGTACGGGTCCCACTTTTAGCCTTTAGCACTTTTTCCCATAGTTCTCCTGGCTTCCACGTGACCAAGCGCTTGGGGCCCTTCCTTTTCGAGGGGTGTTGCTGAGCGATACGCGATTAGCGCTAATCGCACATCAAAAACAACCGCATTTTCCCAATCCAAACTTATGAGGTGCCAGTTTCACCTCTTGCTTAGTCTCCATGGGCCTCGGTCAACGCGTTTTGACCGAGGTCCTCGTTGTTCCACGCTGGCTGCCAACTACAACTGTTCAGAGGTCTTTTTGATCGCTCTGTGCTCTTGAATTCGAAATTTGTCTAAATCTAATACAGTCACGGTGCTTTGATTTTTCTTCATGGATCCATTTCGGATCAGTTGCTCAAAATGAGGAAAAATCCATCTAACTCTAGATCTACCAAGAACAGGGTGGAATTGAATCTACCTAGTTGCCAATTTTTTCTAAAATTCTACAATAAAAAATAGATTTGAATCTTACGAGATTTGATTCTTCTAAACATTAAGTAAATAAATCTAAAATTAAATAGATGTACACTGATAAAATATTAGATAAAAATCATCTATATAATAATTAAATTAAAATTCCTAAAATCTTATTTAAAATAAACCAATCTATATGATTAATAAAAATAAATAGAAATAATTCAGACATAATCAAATAAAAAGCATAATAAATGCATGCTAAATAAACGCGTGACCTTATATTTCAAAAACAAACCACACGGCAGATTTAGTAAGAACGTAGGTGTAATAAAACAGAGTGATACTATACATCAGCCTTCGGCTTCTTATCAAGTATCTCAGCACAAACGACACGGAGAGTTCCTGCTCCAAAACAAATCCAGACTATACATAGACTTGATCTTCTTAATTTTAACCAGACAAATGACATGCAGAGTTCCTACTACTGTCTCTACGCATATATAATGCAAAACAAGAAAAAAGGCACGAATTCACGTGCGATCCTAATGGACAGGCTGCTTGATCAACTACTTGAACTTTACACAAAATTATAATCAACCAACACACTAACATTTACCGCAGAATGTGCAGAGCCCTGTCACATGGAAGTCCAAGCAGACATCGTTGCCCTTCGGAAAATCCTCACCGCCACAATCTCTATTCAAGGTCTCCAGAATACTGCGAAAGACGAAGACCTCGCAGGGCAGACTGAGAGGACCCGCGAAATCGAAACCGTATTCCTTCTCCGCGTCCTCTAACAGAATACGGAACAGAGGGTGATTAAGAGATTCCGTCTTTATCACGAATCTGGTGCGGGCAGGCCCGACGCAGACTGTGAAATACCCTTGGGGAGCCATGTAGCTGTCGCGCCAAGAACGGCGGCGGCGAGGGTTAATGAGGGACATCAGCGAGCACGAGGTCGTGAACGATCTGGCACTCGGCACCACCAGATTAGGCCGTCGCCATATTCTCAGGATTAGGCTCTGTAGTCTGTTTCTTTTCTCTTTGCCCCCCATAAGATTCGAAATTACAAGCTCGATACCAATAAGAAAAGCGTAAAAGGCAGTCCGGGTCTGAAGCATAACCGAGATCAACGTTCGTCATAAGCCATGTAGCCTTGCGTCTTCGTCCGTGGCGTCCTGATATGGATACTAACGATATGTGCAGCCTGCGCATAACTATACCACCAATTATTTCAAACCCTATGGGTCGAGACATTATTATTCAGAATGATTATTATTAGAATGCTTTGCTATATGAAGAATCAACTCCATTAAAGCCTACATGTAACGCTCGTGGGCCATTGAAATAATGACGACAAAATCCCTGGATATGTTTCAATTTTAAATAGCAAGATTCGAAGTACGGTAAATTTGAATTGATTGACTTATTGGCATGTCCTGGCCAAAACCTTACAGGAAATGATTTTAAATTGAAAATCGAAGGAGATGCCAAAATCCATAGGACAATTCCTGCCCCCCGCCGCCCTTAGGATTTCCGCTTCCGATTCAATTGAAGACATTGTGACGTTTTATTACTCGAGGGAACCGCTCTATTGCCAAAAGATCATATCCCATCATTCACTGCCGTTTACAACGTTATGTTCAAATCTTGCAAGATCTCACCACGTTTTGGCCATTGCTCAAGTGGATATTGTTCGTCAACGAGAGCTAACTACTCTTGCGACTTTGCACTTATGTCAATATCTTAAAACTTTAATTAAGATATGTATCGTCGCATTTTTTATTTATTTATATAAATTTATGCAAGCACAATTACATAATTTAATAATTTAAATGGCCGGTAATAATTTAAATGGTTGGTATGGTTGGTAAATGTGAATTGGTATAGCACTTTTCTTATAATAGTTAGAGTTGATTTTTTTCTAAATCTTCGATTTTTTTCTGAAGCTATTTTTTTTTTCCAAAGAGCGAGTGATAGTGAGTTGTAAGTTTGCATAAAATTATTACGATTGTAGTTGTCATAATTATTTTTAAATGATAGTTGCTTCTTTTATTGCTATATAGTGGAGGTCTTTTATTTATTTTTGCAATTTGTGAGTTACAAAATATTTTTGCATTGTATCAAAGCTTTGGTTGAGGGTAAATTCCTCAAGTTGCATTGTATTTAAGGCGGGTGTTGGAGTAATTCTCATATTGACTTTACCGAAAATCAATTAGGTGGATAATGTGTCGGTTGGGAGCAGGGTTGGAATTTCAAAAAAGACCAGCCCGTCAAATTTGAAGTTTTTCAGAGTTTCTAACCTGTTTTCATGGTTTCAAAACAGAGTTTTGATAGTTTTGTAATTCTTTAACCTGTATTTGAAGGGCAAATCACCCCATGACGGGCAATTTGCCCATCAAATTCCAACCCTGCTTGGGAGCATGAGACCAAGTGCCCACTCAAGGTAATAGTAAGGGTTTGGAAGTTTAGTAACCCTATAGGTTTTGGTGTAACTGAAAACCTCAAGATGACATTAGAGTGACCAACGTTGAATTCGACAAGTAGAGTTACAGCAGGGCGTTGGATTAATTTCCATAGTCATCTCATTTTGAATCATTTACGTGGACTAAACACGACCATGGGAATATGATGCTAGCCACACCCACTACCTCGATAACATGAGACAAACCCCCTATTCATGGTAATGGTAAGAGTTTGGAAGTTTACTAATGCTTGTGGGATTTGGTGTAACTAATGGGTTTTTATAGTAATGTTTCTCTAAGGTCCCAACTTTGACTCAGCCCAACACATGATCCAAGCATATTTGATAAATTTTGTAAATGATCTTTAGTGGATTTGATAAAATTTTATAGAGGATCCTTGTAGGTTTGATAAACAAATTATCGTAATGGTTATGGACCCGCATGCACATTATTATTGACTCTACACAAGGATAATCATACTGTGTGGATAAATAATTATGTTCACTGGCTCACTTCGAGGTGCAACAATTTGTCGAATTTCCTCTTTGGTTTATGGCACAGGACCCTTACTAGGCATGACTGATATTGGAGGTAATTCATACTCTTCTCTATATGAAAGTCAGAGGTCAAGATGTGGATATTTTTTTAGGACTTGTTGATCGCCTACTAAGAATGAATCTACAAGTGACAGTAATCCAAGAGTTATGCATAGTACACAATATCCCTCTGTTTGAGATACCTTTTTACGTTAAAAATTCTAACGTGTTATTTTAGTCCTTCCAGCTTTGGTTCTAAGTTAATTTCTCAAATTATTGTCTCTCATTTCATCAATTTCCATTTTTCATTGTGATGAGGTTGGGAAGTTTTATAAGATCGTTTTTTCACAATAAAAACTGTGTAAAAGTCACCTTAGTTGGCAGAAAAACATTGTTTCTTTGATATGTAAACATGTCCATAAGGATACCCGGATGCGGGTGTTAATACAAGTTATTAATGTTCATGCGTTCTCCACGCGCCGTGTATATGAAGCCACGCTCCAGACAGGTGGATGCCATGTGCTGTGGGCTGGCCTCCATCCCATTCAAGTTAAAACGCCTTAATGGCCCTTCAATGCAGTTGAACTCCTGAAAAATCGCTCGCAGATATCCCAGGATGGCGACATCATTCCTTTCTCCTGGTTTTAAGCTCGGCTCTGGTCTGTCTCGGCTCACTGTTAATGTCCGAGTGAAGGAGGGAGGCTCTGCGGGTAGCAAGCCTACCCTCGAGTACACCCACTGTGTAATTCTTGTGCTTTGTCCCCTATATTCTCTGGCGAACTCAAAGCTGGACATTGAGTTACTTTGTAGCCCAGGCAATCTCTGCGAAGACACTCTTGCTGGCAGAAGGAGGCTTAGGGAAACCCGGCCTCGCACTCACAAAGTAGTTGGGTATCCTGGGCTCATCATGGCGCCTAGAACTGGTCATCTTGGGCCACGCAGGGGGCGTAATTACGGTCAATGAGCCGGCATTAGAGGAAGGGGCCAAGCAAGCCCGACGCGCCTCTCTCCTCTGGCTGTAGCTGAGCCTCCCTCCTCTGAGTCGGACTACTCGGGTTCTGACATTAGTAACTCTGTTCAGACGGTGACCCTCCATTATCGTCGCAGGAGGAACAAGCCCGTGGTCAAAGCAATGATCACAGTTATTTTCTCTGAGGAGAATGAAGAGGAAGATAACTGGAAGGATGACACAGCGGAACAGGCGCCTCCCTCCTCGGATGATCCGGACAGCTCTTACAGCCCGGAGTTCAAAAGCAGGGCAGATGATGAAAGTACCCAAGGTTTTTCAGCGGAGCAGGCTGAAGCTCTTAAGGAAATTGGGAGCCTTAAAGGCAAAGAGCCCATGGAGATGGCTGAAAATCCAACGGAAGCTCTTATGGAGACTCAGAGCAGCAAGCCTGCCTCCCCTCAGAGCAAAGTCAGGGAGGAAGAACCAGAGGACTCCTTTGACTATACTCTGTATCTCAAATTGCCCCATGGTATTGATCGGATGGAAGATATTCTGGTGGGGATGGAGGTGACTTGGGAGAGGGACCCAGTTCGAGCAGCAGAAGATAGAAAGAAACGTGCACAAGATCGAGAAGTGGAGGAGAAGTAGAAGCAAAACAAGTGAGACGGAAGCGTCAGGGGTAAGTCAATGGTTCCAGATACGCAGCTTTTTCTTTTTGGTTCTGTCTCATGGGGGCGACCAGCAATGGATGCAATTATGTATGGCACCCCTGTTTTTGTTTCGGTCTATGTTGCAGCATTGGGTACTGTTTACCTGTCTCTTCTCTTTGCCTAGTTTATATGACGAACTCTGTAGTAGTTAATTCTCCTTCGGTTAAAGGTTTTGTAACCTCTGGCTCGCACAAGCAGAGGATCCAGGTTGACAAGAAAATTTTTGACAGAGAGCTGATCATGCGCTCTCAGAGGTTCTTACCTCTTGTAAATACTTTTTTTGTTGTTTTAATATAATTAGTTTAGCCTTTGCTCAGCAAAAAAAAAACATGTCCATAAGGATATGGTTATCGTGTATGTAAATCTTGTGTTGTGAATTCACCAAAATTAGAACCAAATACATTGATAGTGTTTTTCATGGTGTGGTCCTTGGCTTTGGTAACATGTTCATATGGGCAATATAATCGTATTCCATGGGAAGGAGCTTGTATTGTGAAGAAGAAACTCATTCAATGTCAATGAAAATTCTTACAACCCTTCCCTTGCCTCGTTTCTAGAATGTAATTCTTTGAGTCCATTCAGTAAGATTGTGTTTTAACCAATTTTTCCAATATGGGTAAAATATTACACAAGGTTCGTGAGAAGAAGGAAAGAGAGGAACTTCACAATGATGTCCCTTGTTACCATTATTTTGTTTCTATCTTGCAAAAATAAAACACTACACTTAAGAATTGTTTCCAAGGCACTCTCACTAAGAAAAGTAGTAAGATTGACCACCCAAAGTCAACCACAGGAAAGTATTTGTAGAATCTTGCAGACGAGTTACAGGAAAAGATTTAACTACTTGATTATCTGGAGAAATAATTTGAGTCCTTTTTTGACTTAGAAAATGTTTGACTCGGTCCTTGTTTTAAGAAGTTCAGTCCTTGTTTGATTCCATAACTTAAATTTGTAATTTGGAGGAACAAAATAATCAACAAGTTATGGAGGTTTTCTATTTTAAATCCTTAATGGAATTGCATCATTAAGAAGAAATCCATATTTGAGTAGAGAGCAATAGATTATTGGATATATAATAAACAATGAATCAATATTATGGTGCCTTGTCAAATAGTTTATTGAGCAAGATGAGGTCTTTCAAAACATGCATGAGTGCAGGTAGCACTTTGAATTGGAATTCAGTCGCTTTCGAAATGATTAGAAGAGGAATTTATTATTAAGTTGTCAACCTCACATGTCGATGTTGCTAATGCTGCTTCTATTTAACCTAGTTTTGCAAAATACATCACTAGAATTAGTTCTCGATTTCCGAGTCAAATAGTATATACTGAAGGATGACTTGGGGACAATGGGAAATGCATCATTGTTCTTATTAACCCTGTAGTGAAAATATCAATAGAAGGTCTTGGATATGATCAAATCGCTACCTCATTACCTACATCTAGCTTTCTTGAGACAAGAGAAGTGTCATTCGCTGTTAGAGGACTTTAGAAAGAGATGTTAGAAGAGCATGCTACAATTTATTATGATAAAGAGATTGACATCATGGCTGCTAGGTCATTCCCAATGACAAGGTTGCTACACCCACCTTCAATTTTGCAAAATATTATATTTCATCCAAGATGTCTATCACAAAGTAATGACCTTCCTCCTAATATTGAACTTATTAATTTTGGGTAGATAGTTTACACAATTTATTCATTGTATGCCCCATCATTGGATGTCATGTATGGAGAGTTCCCCTCGAGATATTTAGATCGAATTGTCATCAATGACAACATTGTCATTAGATCCATATCCATATCCTAAGAAAAATATTTTTCCTATTTCAGTTCACTAACTTAACCCATGTGCTAGAAATCTTGTTTGAGAGTCCTTAAATCTATAAAAATACCTTGACGTTTTTAACTTTTCACCCATTGGATTCATGATTTCTTGACTAAAAATATTTTCCAACTAGTTTGCAAAATATAAGTGGACTTCCCTAGCCTCTCAATGCAATTCCTGTTGACCATAAAGTTAACTGCAGCTCTTCTATGAAAGTTTATCTACCATGGAACTTGGACATTTTTTCACCCTCAATGACACAAACTTTCTTTTATGGTTAACCTATTTTAAGAGCACAAAGAATTTGTGCTCATCAAGATTAACAACTAGAGCCACCCCAACTGGTTTTCCACATCAATTTTCTTAACACTTGATTTCATTGTCAAAGCCAGTACCACTAAATCCATCAATGTCTACTCATGATCCAAGAAAATTGAAAGGTGCCCTACCTACTCAAGCCCCTCCTACCCCCAAAGCTCTCATAGTAATCAATGCAGGTAAAGATATGGAATAAAAGCATTTGTAAATATAGAGGTAATGTCATAGACGAACAACTATGTTGATTTTTATGTTTATGTTGTTTGTATGAGCACAGAGAAATATTTAAATTATGTCGTAGTGTTTACTCTTTAGTTTGTATTTTGTGTCTTTTATGACATGTCACATCATTTTTGTTAGGGAATATTTTAGAATGTTGTATGTTACTTGGTAGAGCTTGAAATGTTTATTCTTTGGTAATTTGTTTGTAGTGTGTTGATCATGTTCATGTCTACTATACATCTCATAATCATTATAATATGAATGGTCTTTGTAGGCGTTATTGTTTTCTAATTTGATTCCTTTTTCTGGTTTTTTATGTGTATACTAAAAGAAATGTGGATATTATGCTTTGTGTAAATTGTTGGGTATGTGTTATATTCTTTCGTTTTGATGAGTGCAATAGGGGATTTTCTAATTTGATTCCTCTTTCTGGTTTTTTATGTGTATACTAAAAGAAATGTGGATATTATGCTTTGTGTAAATTGTTGGGTATGTGTTAGGGGATTTTCTAATTTGATTCCTCTTTCTGGTTTTTTATGTGTATACTAAAAGAAATGTGGATATTATGCTTTGTGTAAATTGTTGGGTATGTGTTATATTTTTTCGTTTTGATGAGTGCAACAGGGGAGTCAAAGCGAGGGGTGTTGGGTCCATAGCAGGAAATTTTTTTGTACCCTATAATAAATGGGTGAACGTACCTATGGTTTTGTGCATGGGTTTTGCACATGGTTTTGAGCATGATCGTTTTCTTCCCATGGTATTTTGTAGATTCGGTCAATGGAACTACGGTTATGTTTTAATCCAGTGTTAAATGGATTGGCATTTATGAATGTTCCCGCATGTATCTCTGTGTGTTTGTTTTATGTTCTCACCGTTTTATATTTTATGTTTTAAGAATTCGTTTTCATGTAATTGTTATAAATGGCTAGAACGTACATACATAAATAGTTTTCCTCCCTGCAATAGCTCGGCACACCATAGTTTCACTGAAAATGTTTCCAAGGAATTAGCCAACTTGCATTGACAGAAAATTCCTAATTCAACAATGAACAATCTGACTCGCGAATTACGCCAGAAATTCAGGAACATCGGTGATCTATTATCAGTAAACAGTTCCCGCAACAAAGTTAAATGGAGGATACAAATAGGTGGTATATTCAACACATTGAACAACAATTCACTTGAAGGAAATGTAGACCGATGTGGATTCAGAGTGAATGTTTCTTCTCCCGTGGTTATTCGTAAGCCAATAGTTTTAAATAAAAACAAGTGGGAGTCCAATCAGAAGAGTACTTGCATGTTACTAATATGTCTACCTTTTGTAAATATGATGAATATTTGAAGCAATTTAAGTTGAGTTCGAAGAAAATAAATCCTATAGTTGAGAGAATCACTAATAAAATCACAATTCTTTTATTTGTCTAATAGGCCTTTGTGGTCTTAATGGATGAATCCTAAGAAGAAGATATTTTATTCAAGCTAGCAAATATCAGAGTTCAAGTCTAGGTCCATGTTATTGGGCAACGAAATTCTACAAGATTTGTTGCTCAAATCTATTGGGTATATGTTGCACCTTAGTATAAATAACTAGAAGTAACATATTTACTGAAATTATTGTGCACTTGAGAGTTAGCGTATTTTCTTGGAAGGGTTTGGGCTGAGAAAAATATAGTTTCAAATTTCCTTTGATTCTTCATAAATACAATTGATGTGAAGAGAAATTTACCAAAGACTTTAGTTTAAGGAATTAATATTTTATCTCTATGCTAAAGCTTTTTAGTGCCATGTTCATATGGCTTAGTGATATACACTACAAGGTCTGAGCCACTGTTTATTCATTTTTGCACACGGTGAAGTTGTTAAATTATATTCTCAACACTTGGAGAGGTAGCATGACATGCTTTTAGAGGATCATACTGAGTGTGGTAGCTATAAGAAACTTTACAGCTACCACAATACTCTCAATTTGTTTTCTATGCAAATGTCTCTGGAACAGGTATAACGTATTTTGTTTATGTCCTTTCAGCATTGTCTCAATGGTTAAACATGTTTTAGTCTATCCCATGGAAAAGCAAAATCTTTTATAGGATTTGTTTTCAATTATGTCATTCTTACTTCTCTTGACAGAGAAGTTCATTGTTTAGTTTGTAGGAAGAAAAACTATAGGAGTAAAAAATGTCCAAAAGGACTAGTTAGTTAAAATGTTGACAACTCATTCTGCAAAGTTTTTAGGACTTCCGTCTGGAGTGTTGTCAAGTGGAGGATGGGAAGAGATAAGCGAAGGGATTGTGATTGGAATTATTGGCACAGGGATGTAACCTCTGCATCCAAGCTTTGTAGTTCACAATTCTCCCATTATGGACATGTTTTCGCTACATAGAAAAATGCGAGGTTGACTTTGATGCTAATTGAAATTTTTGAAATGGGAATATTATTGGTGTTGAGTATTTTATGGCTTCTACGATTGCAATAGGATCATTTAACCCTGCCTATGATTTTGTATATGTTACATAGAAAGTAAGTTGTAGTATTTGGTAGTGTATGGGCATTATTTAATAATAGCTACTATGGTCAAATTTTTTGTGCATTATTTTGAAATATAATAATTTATTGATTATAAAAACTCACTTTAAAATGCAGGAAAAAATCTATTTGTAGTGGAATTAGAATACAAATAATTTTTTACATTGAAGGCTTGAAGATGGATTTCAGTTTTAATGTGTCATGAGTTATTTATTTTGGTTTTTTTCTCCATAATTAGTCATACAACTAAAACAACAAGAAGGAAATTTGGAGTGTCGGTAAGGATGCATGGATATAAATTTAGGAAGGAAAGCAGCATGACTCCTCGTGATCGGTGAGGCCTCGCAAAAATTCCAGCTAAATTGTTAAGCTTGCTCATTTGAACTTCATTGTTAGCCAATTAAACTATGGATATTTGACTTCAATAATGTGGTTTCATTGTTATTTCGGTTGATTTCATTGTTATATCGTATTTTCCTTTCCATCGTGCAGTATTGTTGTTTATAAGGCCTTCTATATGCAACTTTGGAGGTTTTGTTGCAGAAGTGGTGTTTATTGTTGATCAGGTTTGATGCTTCTTACTAGTACTTCATTGAATTTAAGATGCATAAACTATATGGTATTGGTGTTGAGCATCAAGAAAGAGGTGCGGTAAATTTTGGAGCAAATGGACAAAATCTTGTCACGGATGTAAAATATTACCATGGTTTGTTTGTAGGTTGTTGAAGATGGTGCAAAAATTTGGAGCCTTTTCATTGGACTAAATAATCCACCTTCAACTAGGTAGAGTGCTACATTTCTCAATCTCTTGATGTTTCGCTTCCTTTTGTTGTCAAAGCATGAGTTGTTGTAGCACAAGCCAAAGGAAATGGTGGTCCATGTACCAAAACAATGGTATTTTTTAGTCCATGGATTAAACCTTTAGTTGGTACAGTTGGTGTAGATGATTGTAGCTACAAAAATATATTTTTTTCTAGGAAATGAAAAATCTCTTCCAGAGATAGGGATTTCATGTAACTTCTCTTTATTGAGAAATTAGATTTATTTTCCTTTTCTTTAGAATTAAACAAAAAAAATTCTCTTGATTTACATGTTTCTACTTTATTTACTTCGAAATGTAATCTCTTGCATATTTTTTCCTTGAAAACTTGTTGTTATGTTGTTGGGAATAACATCCACTAATTGTTGT
The DNA here is from genome assembly GCA_000404065.3 of Pinus taeda. Classification (NCBI taxonomy): domain Eukaryota; kingdom Viridiplantae; phylum Streptophyta; class Pinopsida; order Pinales; family Pinaceae; genus Pinus; species Pinus taeda. Next base: position 111,287 of record APFE030389286.1, read on the forward strand.
AGTCAATTTGTGATATTTGAAAATAGATAATATGTGCAACCCTGATACATAGAGTTCAATATTTTTCTCCCATTGCAGGAAATGATGTAATGTTAAATTCTTCTTATGAGATATTATGTCCATCTAATTGCGAAAACCCTAAAGCTCCTTAAATCTTTTAACAAGACTAATTCAGGGTAACATTCTAGGTTGTGGACATTCATACACTTTGCATATGATGTTGCATCTGTAAGATGCCTATTAGAAACTGAAAAGAGTTTAGGTGCAACTATGTTCTTCCTGGCTATCAATACATTGTCTACATGAGCTAAATTTGATTTAGTTCCATTGGGAATTCCAGGATTGTTATCAAATAAGTAGATCAATCATAGTTATAATTTACAATATCAACATTTTTGAGTTTAATTGTTACATGTTAATGGTAATCTAGAGTCCCTAGAAAATATTTCCTAGCAATTTTCTTTTGATGGAAGGAAATATCCTCTTAAGGTAAGATAGTTGATCCTTTTAAAGAAATCATTAGTGTTTTTCAGCAGACAAATGATTTCATATATTTCTGAGCGTTTCTTTGTTTTTGGTTAAAGGTTCTTGTAGATTAGTATAATAGATCAACAATTAGGGATCCATAAGGTCAAATCGGAAGATTTGGAACTAAGGATTCTATTGGAAATTATTTGAAGCCTATATATCAAGGTACAACTCCTCTCGTAGCATTGTATTCTTCTAGAGGGCTAGATTTTAGCTTTCATGACATTGATATTTCAAAGCCATATATTCTCGCCCTTAGTTCTCTAATATGGGCAACATGGCCTCCTAATGGCACTGATGAAGCCAATTATCAAGGTAAGAGCAATACATAAAAATGAATTTTAGAATAAGTTGCAATGCAATTCTTTTCTGCTTAATTTACTGTGTTAATAGAGGGAAATTTTATATCTTTGTTATCTAGTTGTTACATACATTGTTTGAAGGTTGCTCCT
>APFE030389286.1:127471-147953 GCA_000404065.3 Pinus taeda
TTAAAAATTTAATTCAACTAATAAAATATTACAATCTAACTTAAAATTATTATTTAATAATTTTAGCTAAAAAAATTTACACATAAAATAATCAAAATGGAACTCTTAATTGCATCTAGGGTGCATGTGATGCATCCATGCTCAACATGGAATTGACATGTATTCTCTTACAACAAAAATTCCAAATGAATGTATATGTTTAGATAGTTTAAATTAAAAGCATTGTAAAACATCAATAATCCAGACCTCACCATAATCATCTAATTTGTTGATATTATAATCTTATTGGTAAAAGCATTTCATTCACTTTGAGTCATAAAATTTAGTTTTAATCAAAAACATTATAAAACATTAATAATCCCAACTCCATAATGATCATTCAATTGTTTTATATTATAAGACAAATATTAAAAATATTTAGCTCACTTTAAATTATAAATAATATCTTTTGATATCCACTTGTAATTTCTTATATATATGTGTGTGTGGAAACAAATATGAATGAGATGCTAGTTTCAACATAGTATTTAGATAAATTATTTGAGCATTTGAATAAGATAATTTAAATCGATATCAACTTCAAATTATATAAAAAGAAAATGTTGAAAGCCAATGTTGTAATATTTGATATAATGAAATATTCCATGATCAAAGAAAAAAGTAATTAAAAATTTAAAAATGAAATAAAAAATATCCATTACCTCGTGATAACAATAATAAATGGGAGATGTGTATTTCATGCAATTCTTATTATAAAACTACTATGTTACATTTAAAAATATTCATAATAATAAAAAAAATCAATTTGGATAATCACTATAAACATTTTAATATGCAGGGTTAAGTAATACAATATATACTTTAAAATATATTAATAAAAATGGCCTCTATCTTTATGTTTATATAAAAAAATTTAATATAAATTATGTTTATGATATATTGTTTAAAAATAGTATGTATATATTATATGAAACAATTTAAAATAATAAGCTCTTATGGTTAAACCTTTTGAAACAGACTTACTATTTTACATTTTGGTATAAGAGGGATCTATTAAGGGATAAGAGGGATCTATTAAGGGATAAGAGGGATTCAATTTTTTTAAAATTTGGCACTCTAAAAGAGATTTAGACATTAAGAGATTTGAACCCTCTAGATGTGTGCTAGATCTATGATTAAGATGGATCTACACTGGCTGGGGAGCCATATGGATTAAATGGTTATTAAACACCCATCATAAACACCAAAACACTCACTTCATTATGCATATCACATTTCCAAAATAAAAAAAATAAAAACCATAAAAATCAATTTAATTATATGTTTATTTTAAATTATCATTCTTACTATCAATTGTAAAAAAGAATTACTATATATGTTAAACATATATACATTTCAAAAAACATGTACTATGGACATTCACCCACTTAAATATGGAGATCTCTAATGTCTAAACAAGCTTTGTTACATACCATGGATCAATACCATAGTGTATCAATACTATATACTCCATAAAGCCATAACTAATTTCATATAACTGAATAATTTAACTAAAAGGTAAAAATTCGTAACTATTTTCAAATAAATCTCATAATTCCATATATTATTACTATTGTTTTTTTCTTTTTTTGCTTTTTGTGCTAAGAGTTTTTCCATAGTACAGGAAAGATGATGTCATGTAACGTTACATTGAATAATAATAAAGTGATACTTAAATTAACAAAATGAATTTAAATAAATAATATATCCAAAAAAAAAATTGATGTTTATCCATAAATAAAATATTTTTATTTCTATTTCACTTTTATATCAATTTTATATAAAGAGATAAACCTAATGAAATGAAAAAATGATTTTAATATGACAATTAATGTTAGCTTTTTCAACTATTTATAAGTTGAGAAAAATAATTGTATTATGGGGTGTCTAATTCATTTAAGTTTTAGAATACATATATATTTAAAATATATATATTTTAATAACATGAAAATATTTCAAGTCAATTAACAAAATATTTATCTATATTAAAGAAAGTAAAAAAAAGAAAAATAAAAAAATTCTTATAACCATTTTATTTCCCTAGAAATGTGGTACTTATTTTATTTTTAAGATATACTTTACATATATATTAAAGAAAAAGTAAATAAAAAATAAAAAAAAAATAATAGAGTTATGCATCTAAATATTCAAATATATGTTGAGGAAATGTTTTACAATCAAAATATATATAAATAAAGTCACAATAATTTTTTTAAGTTCGCATTACTTAAATGCTTTCCTAATTTAAGGTATGAACATTTGGTAATTCTATATAAATAACATTAAGAAATATTAGTAATAAAAATAATTAAATATATGTATACTGGAAAAATTATTAATAACAAAATTATTCAATACACATAATATGTGTGCATATAAAAGGAGAGAGAGAGTTGCTCAAAAAAGCATAGATATATATAACTCTAGATCTACCAAAAACAGTGTGAAATCAAATCTACATATAACTCTAGATCTACCAAAAACAAGTATGAAATCAAATCTACTTTGCAATTTTTTTCTAAAATTCTACAATCAAAAATATATTTACATTTTTAGATATTCGATCTTTTTTAACACCTAATAAATAAATATATATTAATAAAATATTAAATAAAAATCATAAGTATGGATAATTAAATTAAACTTCTAAAATAAACCGATCAAAAATCAAAATAAAAAATAATTAAGACATAATCTAATAAATGCATGCTAAACAAACACATTACCTTATATTTCAAAAACAAATCAGACGACAGATTTTGTAAGAACGTAGGTGTAATAAAACATAGTGATACTATACATCATCAGCCTTCCGCTTCTTATCAAGTATCTCAGCACAAACGACATGAAGAGTTCCTGCTCCAAAACAAATCCAGACTATACAGAGACTGGATCTTAATTTTAACGAGACAAATTACATGCAGAGTTCCTCCTACTGTCTCTACGCATATATAATGCAAAACAAGAAAAATGGCGCGACTATACAGCGATCCTAATGGACAGGCCGATTGACCAACTACTTGAACTTTACACAAAATTATAATCAACACACTACCATTTAGCGCAGAATCTGCAGAGCCCTGCCACAGGGAAGCCCAAGCAGACAACGTTGCCGTTCAGAGAATCCTCACCGCCACAATCTGTATTCAAGCTCTCCAGAATACTGCGAACCACGAAGGCCTTGCAGGGCAGAGTGTGAGGGCCCGCGAAGCCAAAACCGTATTCCTTCTCCGCGTCTTCTAACAGAATACGGAACAGAGAGTGATTAACTGATTCCGACGCAGACTGCGAAATACTGTCGCTGTCGCGCCAAGAACCGCAGCGGCGAGGGTTAATGAGAGACAGCATCGAGCACGAGGTCGTGAACGATCTTGTACGCGACACCACCAGATGAGGCCGTCGCCATATCCTCAGGATTAGGCTCTGTAGTCTGTTTCTTTTCTCTTTCCGCCCCATAATATTCGAAATACCAATAAAAAAGCGTAAAAGGCAGTCCGGGTATGAAGTATATCCGAGATCAATGTTCGTCATAAGCCATGTAGCCTTGCATCTTCGTCCGTGGCGTCTTATATGGATACGAACGATATGTGCAGCCTGCGTATAACTATACCACCAACTATTTCATCGCATAAATTGCACGATATTAAGCGCGGTGCCCTCATGAAATTCGAACCAGATAATGTTAGCTCCCGTAACTGCCGCGAGTGGGCTCCCTTAACGGCTCCTCCGATGATTAGGAAACCGGTTCCGATGATTAGGAAACCGGCTGCCGCCCATTCCAAAAATTTTGGAAAACAACTGCATTAATTTCCTTGAGGTTCGGAAACTATTTTTTAAGGTTCGGAAACTATTTTCAGTTAATTAAATTTTTGTTGGGAGTTTTTGTTGGGTCTATTACTTATCAAAAGTTTGTTGAAAGTTAGGCTATAAATTCTTCTATTTAATCCCCAGCTCACTAATTTAATCCCTTTCCATTTTATAACATCAAACAAGACGGGCTGCGGGGCAGCTAGTCCCTGCCCCAGCCCAATAGTGAAACAAAAAGTTCGCAATGTTTCAGCACGGACACGCAGAGTACACGAACGCATATAATCGGAGCTTGCAGCAGTTGTAACTTCAATGATGAGCAACAATAAGAGGAAAGCGATCTCGTTTTGGCATCCGAAATCCTACAAACTGCTAGAGATGACTGTGGATAGAACACAAAAAATTTGTAGAGGACCAGACTGCACATGTATTGGATGAAGAAGCCGCCTCCAACTCTGACTGATTCCATAAAGTAATCTTCTTCACTTCTTCCCTTTCCAGCGACAACACTATGTGTCTGGACAACCCCGAGTGGCTAATTCCGCAGAAAACAATGAAGAGGAGCCTTTGCAGTGTAAGGCAACAGAAAGAGCCAAGCAATGCAATTGCTACGAGTCGGAGAAACTATGGTTAGAGAGGACCAATGTGCCATATTCAAAATCTAGAGGTTTGGGATACACGGTATTTTACAGGAAAACCCTCGATCAATTCCACCCATGCCCAATCATCTGTTGGAACTTACGCAGAATCGGACTCTCATGTGCCATGCATCGGACTTGAGCTTCAAAGGCAACTGTACTGTTAGGGTCTCCATTTAATGATTCTGCTCTTTTGTCCAATCGTATTATCACTGGCTGCTTAACATCACCGCTACCACTAACCTAAAGAGAACGACTATCGCTAGCCCAAACAGCTACTTTCGAACTTCGTCCTCTCTCTGATTGAATTAAAGTGAAAGGCTTGAAAGAACGGTCAGAGTTCCACGATTTACCCTCGCTTTGATGTTGAGTGCATGGCAATTGGGCGAAAAACTTCCAACCTTTCCTGCCTACCTACTTATATCTTGACTTGAAGATTGCCAAAGAGATCCTGACTCGAAATGGTGTATATTCGGACTTTCTGACTGATTAGATGGTTCTATCTCGAATAGAAATGCATCTATCTATATACGTAGATAAGTAATTGAATAAAGACACTTCTTTCATAAATGCATATCCTGTAAACGAGTGCTTGCTATAGGCGCGAGGCGGGTCCCTATCTTGTCCTATTCTGTTATCGCAAAGCTTGATATAGAATCTAAAGACAAAAGAGTGTCTAATGTATGCTTGACTAACATTACTTGCCTCTCACTACCTGAACAACAATAAGAGTATAGAAAAGCTCACTGGCTGCTTAACATCACCGCTACCACTAGCCTAAAGAGAACGACTATCGCTAGCCCAAACAGCTACTTTCGAACTTCGTCCTCTCTCTGATTGAATTAAAGTGAAAGGCTTGAAAGAACGGTCAGAGTTCCACGATTTTTGTTCCCTACAGTCCAAAAGAGATACAGACATGCAGTCATTCTTCGGAACAACAAAGCCTGCCAAACCTTCGAAAATGACAGAGTCCATGGCCACAACCTCATCAAAGTTGACCCCTATACAAATTCCTTCCGTACGGTTGCCAACTGTTTCAGGACAAAATTCTTGCTTGGCGGACACATGGAAAGAAGGCTATGTGGTCCGACAGAGGAATGGACACGCTGGCGGAGTCGACCTCAGCGGAACCACTACTCATGGCTTTGAGTTTACGCATGCGCTTAATGTCCTGTGCCTTGAGGAAAATCTGACGGGTCGGAAACAATACTCGGCAACATAGAACTTTGCAACATAGACTAGGCATTGTCAACATATATTATGCATGGCGTATACTTTTGACATTTCATGCATGAGGGAAACGTGGCGCAGGACAACCATGACAAATACCTGCCCTCCAGACCCGACGTGAAGGTCCCTCCTCATCTCTCTCATTTGCAAATCGAACCAGGCATCGCTGTGTAATTCATGATAGCTGCCTGTTTCTGTCGGATTTCTCTTCAGGCTTGTCTTTTACGAACCAGACGCGGAATAAGGGGGCCCTGTAATGGGAAATCTTGCAATCCACAGTTAATGGATCGACCCTGCGGAGCGGCGCCTCAATGCGCTGGCGATGGCGAATCCTGTTCTGAGAATGAGCCTGAGGATGCTTACTCCACTCAGAAACTAGAAGTACAGTCAAGTCTTTTCTTGATTTCTATTTTAAGATTCTCTGTAACTGGAAATAAGTTCTTTCTGCCATGATCTGAACTTCTGAAGCTAGAAGATATGTTCATTTGATATCAAAGATTTCTTGAATGTGCGCCTTGTATTAATTTTGTTTTCATAAACGTGTGCAGAGTGTGGTTTCTTGCACGACTGCAACAGAGTTGCATTTGCTGGGCTGTGTAACCGACGCCATGGCTAATTAGGATAGCATGGAGGTGAATAGCAGTAGGAGCTTTCTGCGCTGGTTAGTCATGATGCACTTGAAAGCGTTGGGATACAATGCGGTTTCTTGTTTTCACCGGCTTTGCTAATATGTAGTGGGGAGAGGTCCGTCTGCAAAGGGCTGAGTGAGCACTGTTGGTGTGAAGCATTATATTTCTAAGGTACTTTCCTGATAATTGTATTGCAGTTATCAATTTCCCTGTTAGATTTAGAATGTTTGTTGAACTTGAAAAATATAAGCAGCTCTTTTATATTTTTGTTCAAGTGAATATTAGATCTAGAATTTTTGTAGAACTTTAAATTCTGGGTCAGTGAATATAGAGGAATTGGGATAAAGATTAGGTTTAATGTTACCGATTCCTCCTCAAATCAATTAATAAGTCAGGTCACTGTGTGATTCCTTTATGAATCATTAGACTACAAAGAGATTTGCAGAGTATCTGAGAAAACCAGATAGTTAGAAAGGCTGGTTTCGATGTCTTGAAATTCAAGAAACCACCCGCACGCGTTTGTCTTTCAATCCTTTTCAGGTTCCTGCCATGCAGAACTCGAATCAGAAAACACATCTTCTACTGTAATTAGAATTAACTTGAAATTCATCTTCTAGATCCATCGCAAAGAAATGATTTCTACAGCCTTCTACAGCAGCAGATCATAGCTTAGTGTAAATTAAGGATAAAAAGGTAAATGAACTTGCCTGTTTTGTTGAACGCTGCACAAGAGCCACCAGTGCTCGTGCCTCCTTTCCTTTACGGGAAACCAACCACCCTGTTCATCCCCCAACGCAGCTTTGGTTCCATTGTGTTCAACTCGCTGTAATCAGAATTCCATGAATCGTGAATAGCGATTTAGGTGAATATTACAAAATCGAGAGAAATAATAATTCAATGCTTCTGTGTTGCTGTTGTGCTTCAATCTATATTTTTGACTAATTACATTTCAATCAATTATAGGATAAACAGGTAAATGAACTTGCCTCTTTTTGCACCGGATTTAAACAACCATCTACTATAACGCAATGAAGGGATAGATTGATAAGAGTCATCGAAAGCAACAACAAATCTTTAACCGTAAAAGATCAAGTTACAGGCAAGCATCAATGGCTGGAGGTATTCTTTTGGACATTAAAGTTTATTTTGCATTAAAGTTCAAATTTAACATTGTTAAAGTTTCTTTATTGTTATGGAATTTTTATTTATTCTATTATTTGGTACCATATTTTATCTCTGCCTTGGTGTTTACCATTAAAATGAGGGTTTTTTTTATTTTCTTGATTTCATGTGTTTTACGAGATTGTACAATTTGTTTTTACTTGAGTAAAAAGAGGAATATAATGAAATCAATGAGTGGCTTTATAAATAATGAATTTTTTTTTGACATATAAGGAACTTTATACGAGAATTCCAGACTTTTCACTAAAACGTAATGCATTACATAACAAATTCCCATTAAAGAACCTAATTAGAGTTTTTTAAGAATGTTATGCATGAATATTTTAGTTTTATTTAGGCAAATTATCCTTATTCTCATATCAAGTTAATTTTTTTTTTAAATTGATTAGAGAATAACCACAACATCTCTAATTAAATATATTATATATATTATATATGATTGGTTAGGATCACATAAAGATTATTTAGAATATTAATTGTAATATACTTATACTAAATATAATAAATTTTATCTCACAGAATTTTAATTATATTTATATAATAATTTAGGATTAACAATCAATCATAACTCACTCACAAGAATTATGAATTAATAGTTTTATCATAAAGTTCAAATCTAAGATAAAATTTATATCGAATTATAATCATAGTATACCCTTTAGAATTATGAATTAAGTGAATAATTTGATAAAGTCTATCATAAAGAATAATTGAATCTAATTGAATTGAAAATTTAGCCCACAAGAAATTTTTATGTTAATAAATTCAATTTTAAGCAGGATTTACATTGGTAAAGAATGAAATTTTATTTAGGCCTCAAATTTAACATAAGCATGTGACCTTTAATTTTATGCAGTTGTACAACCTGCAAATTTCTCTCAAATTTGTTTTGATATCCCTGAACTTAAGGGAAATAACTATAAGGTATCGAAGGAGAGAGTTCTCCTTCATTTGGGGTGGATGGACATAGACTATGCTATTAGGAAAGATGAACCACTTGTGCTCACAGATACTAGCACTACGGAGGACATCACGCTTTATGAACGATGGGAACGATCCTATCACCTAAGCATGATGTTCAATATGACTAAAATTTTAGCTAGTATTTGTGGTTCCGTTGACCAGCATGAAAAGGTCTAAGACTTGCTGAAAGCCATTAATGATCAATTCGTCAATTCAGATAAAGCACTAGCAAGCACCCTAATCGTGAAGCTCTCATCCCTAATGCTCACTAGTGTGAAAGGTGTGCACGAGCACATTATGCAAATGAGGGACACTCTGGCTCAATTGAAGAAACTCGAGGTTGAAATATCGGAGTCCTTCGTGGTGCACTACATTTTGAACACCCTTTTGCACCAATATGGACCTTTCAAAATCTTATACAACACACATAAGGATAAATGGTCAATTAATGAACTCATGAGCATGTGTGTTCAAGAGGAAGAGAGACTCGAGATGGAACTGGGAGAAAGTGCAATGATGGTAACTTGAGAAAAGGGCAAATCTCAAGCAAATCGGAAAGGGAAAGGTAAAGTACCTCCCTAAGCATATATCAAGAAGGATTCCAAGTGTTTCTTCTATAAAAAGAAGGGACATATGAAGAAAGAATGCGCCAAATTTTAGAAATGGCTTGTGGACAAAGGTAATCCAATATCGCTTGTTTGTTATGAATCTAATATGGTTAATGTCAATATTAACACATGGTGGATTTTCTAGATTAATAATTCACATTTCGAATTCCTTGAAGGGTTTTCAAAACCTAAGGAAGCGAGTGGGAAGTGAGCAAAGCATCTTATCAGGAAATAATATGGGCTCACATGTGGAAGCGATAGGAACATGCTATTTAACTTTAAGTAGTGGCTTTGTTTTATAATTAGAAAAGACCTTTTATATTCCAAGTTTCTCTAGAAACTTGATTTCAGTTTCAAGGCTTGTACCTTTTGGATATTCCTTCAACTTTTTAGAAATATCTTTCAGTTTATTTTATAAATTTGATTATTAGGAATGGTATTTTTTCTAATGGTCTTTACTGCATTAATTTACAAAACATTGTCACTTATGATTCAGTGCATGTTCACATTGGGACTAAAAGATGTGTTATTAATGAAGATTCCTCTAAATTATGGCACCAGAGACTAGGTCATATCTTCATAGAAAGAATTAAAGATTCGTAAATATAGGGGTACTTAATACTCTGGATTTTACTGATTTTGAGACTTGTGTGGACTACATAAAGGCAAAGCAGACCAAGAAGTCAAACAAAGGTGGTAATAGGAGTTCGAACATATTAGAGATCATACATATTGATATATGTAGTCTAGCCGTGGACTCACATAGTGAGAGATACTTCATCTTCTTTATAGATGATTACTCACGATATATGTATCTCTACATGCTTCATAAAAAGAGTGAAGCATTAGATGCCTTTAAGATTTTTAAGGCTGAAGTAGAAAAACAATGCAGGAAGCAAATTATGATCATGAGATTAGATAGAGGTGGAGAATATTATGGTAGATACACAAAAGATGGACAAGCACCTAGGCCATTCGCAAGGTTTCTTCAAGAGCATGGGATTGTTGCCCAATACACCATGCCTCGTTCACCCGATCAGAATGGTGTAGCAGAAAGAAGAAACCGAAAATTATTGGACATGGTACAAAATATGCTTAACAACTCCAATCTTGCTAAATCCTTGTGGACTGAAGCACTTAAGACGGTAGTGTATATATTAAACCGAGCTCCAACCAAGGTTGTTCCTAAAATGCCATTTGAATTATGGAAAGGTTGGAAACCGAGTTTGCAACATATGTGTGTTTGGGGATGCCCGTCTTAAGTCACAATATATAATCCACAAGAGAAGAAGATGGACCCAAGGGCCATTAGTGGGTATTTCATTCAATATGTTGAAAGGGCTTAAGGTTACAGATTTTATTGTCCATCTCACAACACTAGGATTATGGAATGAAGAAATGCAAAGTTTCTTGAAAACGACTTGATCAGTGGGAGCGATCAAACCAGGAGCATAGTTTCTGACAAGGATAATTCAGAATCTCAACCTTCCACCTCAAGTGATAGATTGGTTATTGTTCACAACAACCCTAAAGTACAAATTGGTGTTAAACAACCAATTATTGAAGTTCCACAAGTTGTTGACGACATTCTAGTAGATTAGGTAGTTTAAGATTTGCCAAGAACTTTTGAACAATGAGTTGAACCACATACTTCTCAGGAAGATGATGGTACAACATTAAGAAGATCTACTAGACCAAAGAGATCAACTATTCCTGATGATTTTATTGTGTATCTGCAAGAATCTGACTACAACATTGGAGCTGAAAATGATCCCAAGTCCTTTTCACAAGCCATGAGTTGCAAAGAATTAGAATTATGGTATAATGCCATGAAGGAAGAGATGAATTCACAAAGAGTAACAAAGTCTAGATCTTGTTGAGTTGCCTAATGGTGCAAAAGCCATTGGATGTAAATGGGTTTTTAAGACAAAGAAAGACTCATTGGGAAACATTGAGAGATACAAGGCAAGAATCTTTGCTAACGGATTCACTCAGAAAGAAGGAATTGACTACACAAAGACTTTCAATCCTATATTTAAAAAAAAATTCCTTATGCGTTATTATGGCATTAGTAGCCCATTTTGACTTGGAGTTGCAACAAATGGATGTAAAAACGACATTTCTCAATGGATATCTAGAGGAGGATGTTTACATTAAACAACATGAAGGATTTCCCTCTAGTGATGGTGAGAAATTGGTTTGCAAGCTCAAGAAATCCTTATACAGTTTAACATAAGCATCCCGCGAATGGTATTTGAAATTCCATAATGTAATTTCTTCTTTTGGTTTTGTAGAAAATATTATGGATCAATGTATATATATGAAAGTTAGTGGGATAAAAATTTGTTTTCATGTTTTGTATGTGGATGACATTTTGCTAGCAACCAATGGTAAGGGTTTGTTGTCTGTGGTGAAACAATTTCTCTCTAAAAATTTTGATATGAAGGATATGGGTGAGGCATATTATGTCATTGGCATTAAGATCCATAGAGACAAATTTCGGGGCATCTTGGGTCTGTCTCAGGAAACCTATATTAATAAAATTTTAGAGAGATTTCGGATGAAGGATTGTTCACCAAGTGTAGCTCCCATTGTGAAGGGTGATAGGTTCAATTTGAACCAATGTACGAAGAACAACTTTGAAAGGGAACAAATGAAGAACATTCCATATGCTTATGCTATAGGAAGCCTAATGTATTCTCAGGTCTACACAAGACCTGACATTGCATTTGTTGAGGGAATGTTTGGGCGATATCAGAGTGATCAAGGTTTAGACCACTGGAGAGCTACAAAGAAAGTAATGAGGTACCTTCAAGGAACCAAAGACTAAATGCTTATGTATAGACAGATGGACAATTTGGAAGTTATTGGCTACTCAGATTCTAACTTTTTTGGACGTGTTGATTCATGCAAATCAACATCAGGATACATTTTTATGCTGGCCGGTGGAGCTGTATCATGGAGGAGTGCCAAGCAGACCTTGATTGCCACTTTCACTATGGAACTCGAGTTTGTCTCATGTTTTAAGGCTATTTTACATGGTATATGGCTTAAGAGTTTCATTTCTGAGCTTAGAATTATGGATTTTATCTCTAAGCCATTGAGAATATATTGCGACAATTCAGCTACTATTTTTATGGCCAAAAACAACAAAAGTGGGAGTCTAAATAAGCACATGGACATTAAGTATTTAGCTATAAGGGAACGTGTTAAAGAAAAGAAAGTGGTCATTGAGCACGTTAGCACTGAGTTGATGATCATTGATCTTTTGACTAAGGGCATGCCACCGTTTAAATTCAAGGATCATGTAATGAATATGGGACTTGGTTCCATTATCTACTTTTTCATTGTATGGACAATGTTATTTTAATGAAATTATTAATTATTGTGATGTTTTTCTCATATTTGTGTGCACCTTAACTTGATTTGAGAAATTTCATCTGTGTAGGACTAAGAATAAACATAGGGTTTATTCATTAAGAAATTGTTGTCACATAAGTTTTAGTAGAAATAAATACATAGTAATACATGGAAGATAATACTCGTCATTACAGAACTTATCACCATGATTCATGTATCTATTACTTGATACATATTATCAATGGGTTTTAAGATGAGGCATTAAGATTGGAAGTATGGATCAAGTGGGAGATTTTTAGCTCCCGTAACTGTTGCGAGTCGGCTCCCTTAATGGCTCCGATGATTAGGGAACCATCTGCCGCCCCTTCCAAAAATTCTGGAAAACAACTGCAGTAATTTCCTTAATTTACATAAATTATCTCCAGTTAATTAATTTCTTGTTGGGAGCTCTTGGAGTGGTCCATTATTCCCTCTGCAGTTCTCTACCATGATCTGTGGAACACTTGACACATAGCCATAAGAAGCTTGATGGAAGCTTGGCTATAAATTCTTCTGTGTGGTCCCCAAGCTCACTAACTCAATCCCCTTCAGTTTTACACCATCAAGTAAGAGTGAGCAGAGCTTGGAAGATTACAAATATTCCTGAAGGCTTTAATTTCCCCTCTCACACTACATTCTCATCTCTCTATTCTCCTTTTTTGTTGTGGTGTGTTTTTGGAGAGCACCTCTTTATTGTTGCAGGCACATAGCACGTAATTGTGTTTTTGGTTGATGAAAGACTCGGATCCTTTTAAAATATTTAGAAGCTTCTGTAATATATACCACCCTTTCATTTTCTAGTTCCATGTTAGTGCGTAATAGATTGCTTCTATAATTTCAATCGAAGGAGAGCTTTAGTCTTTCGGTTATTGTAGTAAGGATTTCGTGTCAGGTTTCTGTTGGGCATATCGTTTATCCTCGTGCATATTGGGGACTAATTTTGCACTGGATTTAAATGGCCATCTATAAAACAATAAAGGGATAGATTGATAAGATTCATTGAAAGCAACAACAAATATTTAACCGTAAAAGATCAAGTTACAGGCAAGCATCAATGGCCGAAGGTATTTTTCTTGGGCATTAAAGTTTATTCCGCATTAAAGTTTAGATTTAACATTGTTAAAGTTTTTTATTGTTATGGAATCTTTATTTATTCTATCTGATAATTGTAGCGCAACTGCAAACAAGATTAGAGAATAAGAAAACCCTACGGGTCAAGACATTATTATTCAAAATGATTGTTATTAGAGTGCTTTGCTATATGCAATGAAGAATCAACTCCATTTAAGGCTACATGTAACGCTCGTGGGCCATTGAAATAATGACGAAAAAATCCCTACATATGTTTCAATTTTAAATAGCAATATTTGAAGTACGGTAAATTTGAATTGATTGACTTAGTGGCATGTCCTAGCTAAAACCTTATAGGAGATGATTTCAAATTGAAAATTGAATGAGATGCGAACATCCATAGGATAATTCCTGCCCCCCTTCGGATTAAAATCGAAGGAGATGCCAAAATCCATAGGAAATTTCCTACCCCCCCTTAGGATTAAAATCAAAGGAGATGCCAAAATCCATAGGACAATTCCGCCCCCCTTAGGATTTCCTCTTCCGAGCTAATTCAAGACAATGTGAAATTTTATTATTTGAGGGAACTGCTCTATTATCGAAAGATCATATCCCATCATTCACTGTAGTTTACAATGTTATCTTCAAATCTTGCAATATCTCACCACGTTTTGGCCATTGCTCAAGTGGAAATTGTTCGTCAACCAGAACTAACGACTCTTGTGATTTTGCACTTATGTAAATATCTTAAAACGTTAATTAAAATATATAAAATGGTTGGTAAATGTGGATTGGCATGGAACTTTTCTCGTAATGGTTTGAGTTGATCTTTTTCCAAAGATTTTTTCTTTTTCCACGGAGCCACTTATAATGAGTTGTAAGTTCACATAAAATTATTATGAGTGTAGTTGTCATAATTATCTTTAAATGATAGTTGCCTCCTTCATTGCTATATAATGGAGGTATTTTATTTATTTTTCAATTTGTGAGTTATATAATACTTTTGCATTGTATCAAAGCCTTGGCCCAGGGTCAATTCCTCAAGTTGCATTGCATTTAAGGGGGGTGCTTGAGTAATTCTCACATTGACCTCATAGAGATTCAATTAGGTGGACAATGTGCCACTTGGGAACATGAGACCAAGTGCCCACTCAAGGTAATAGTAAGGGTTTGGAAGTTTAGTAATGCCTATGGATTTTGGTGTAACAGAAGACCTCAAGATGACATTAGAGCAGCCCAAGTTGAATTCAACAAGTAGAGTTAGAGCAAGGTGTTGGACTAATTTACATAGTCATGTCATTCTGAATCAACTATGTAGACTAACCATGACCTTGGGAATATCAAGCTAGCCACACCCACCACCTCGATAACATGAGACTAACCTCCTACTCATGGTAATGGTAAGAGTTTGGAAGTTTACTAATGATTATGGGATTTGGTGTTACTAATGGGTTTCTAAGGTCTTAACTTTGACTTGACCCAATAGATGATCCAAGTGGAGTTGATAAATTTTGTAGACGATCTTAGTAGATTTGACAAAATGTTATAGAGAATCCTAGCAGGTTTGATAATTTGGTTATGGATCCACATGCACATTATTATTGAATCTACCCAAGGATCATCATATTGTGTGGATAAATAATTATGTTGCCTCGCTCACTTGGAGGTGCAACAATTTGTCAAATTTCCCCTTTGGTTTATGGCACAGGACCCTTGCCAAGCACGACCGTTATTGGAGGTAATTCATATTCTTCTTTGTATGAAGGTCAGAGGTCAAGATGTGGATTTTTGTCAGGACTTGTCCATTGCCTACTAAGAATGGCTCTATAAGTGGTAGTAATCCAAGAGTTACACATAATACACAACCTCCCTCTATTTGAGATACCTTTTTACGTTAAAAATTGTAGTGTGTTGTTTTCGTCCTTCCATCTTTGGTTCTAAATTGATTTATCAAATTAATTTCTCTTATTTCGCCAATTTCCATTTTTCATTGTGATGAGGATTGGAAGCTTTATAAGATCGATTTTTCACAATAAAAATTGTGTAAAAGTCACCTTGATTGGGAGACAAACGTCGTTTCTTTGAGATGTATGTAAACATGTCTCTAAAGATAGGGTTATCCTGTATGTAAATATTGTGTTGTGAATTAACCAAAATTAGAACCTAATACTTTGATAGTGTTTTTCATGGTGTTGTCCTTGGCTTTGTTAACATGTTCATATGGACAATGCAATCACATTCCATGGGAAGGATCTTGTATTGTGAAGAAGAAACTCATTCAATCTCAGTGTAAAATTCTTTCAACCCTTCTCTTGCCTTGCATATGGAATGTCTATTCTTTGAGTCCATTAAGTAAGATTGTGTTTTAACCAATTTTTGCAGGCTGGGTAGAACATTACACAATATTCATAAGAAGAAGAAAAAAGAGCAACTTCACAATCATGTCCTTTGTTACCATTCTTTTGTTTCTATCTTGCAAAAATAAAACACTACAGTTAAGAATTGCTTCCAAAGCACTCTCACTAAGAAAAGTAGTAAGCTTGACCACCAAGAGTCAACCATGGGCAAGTATTTCCATAACCTTGCAGACGAGTTTCAGGAAAAAATTTAACTCCTTGATTATTTGGATAAAGAAGTTGAGTCCTTGTTTGACTCAGTCCCTATTCTAAGAAGTTGAGTCCTTGTTTGATCCCATAATTTGACTCTTTGTTTGAAAAACTAAATTTGTAAGTTGGAGGAACAAAATAATCAACAAGTTATGGAGGTTTGCTATTTGAAATCCTCAATGGAACTGCTTCATTAGGAAGAAATCCATATTCAAGCAGAGAACAATATATTATTGGATCAATATCAAACAATGAATCAATATTATGGTGCCTTGTCAAAATAGTTGATTGAGCAAGATGAGGTATTTCAAAACATGCAAGAGTGCAAGTAGCACTTTGAATCGGAATTCAATAACTTTTGAAATGATTAGAAGAAGAATGTTATTATTAAGTTGTCAAACTCACATGTCGATGTTGATAATGTTGCTTTTATTTAACCTAGCTTTGAAAAAGACACCACTGGAATTAGGTCTCGATTTCCGAGTAAAATAGTATATACTGAAGGATGACTTGCGGACAATGGGAAATGCATCATTGTTCTTATTAGCTTGTAGTGAAAATACCAACAAAAGGTCTTGGATATGATCAAATCACTACCTCATTGCCTACATCTAGGTTTCTTGAGACAAGAGAATTGTCATTTGTTGTTGGAAGAATTTAGACAGAGATGGTAGAAGAGCATACTACTATTGATTATGATAAAGACATTGAAATCATGGCTATTAAGGTCATTCCCAATGACATGGTTTCTACACCCACCTTAGCTTTTACAAAATAATAAACTGAGCCATATCAACCTCCTCATAATGATAATAGGAAATCAACCAGGCATCATCATTCTTGGTCATATAGTTGCCCTACATTAAGTTAATTGTAAAATAGATTTGAAAATATGTTTGTAGAGTCCATATTATTGTGACTAAACAATTGTCTAGTCATACAATATTCCTCTTGTTAGGTATTGATTATCGTTTCTCCCTCAATTGTGTTTCTAAGGGAG
Organism: Pinus taeda; assembly: GCA_000404065.3. Taxonomy (NCBI): domain Eukaryota; kingdom Viridiplantae; phylum Streptophyta; class Pinopsida; order Pinales; family Pinaceae; genus Pinus; species Pinus taeda. The sequence goes on from APFE030389286.1 coordinate 144,644, forward strand.
AATTTGTTGATAGCATGGACTATTGATTCCTGCTCCCATACTTGTGTTTCAAGGAGGGGATTAGATGATAATTGATATTTTTTTCATTACTTTGTTATTATTTACTAATGTCATTTCTTATGGTTGACCACTGTGATGGTGATTGTGTTCAATGTTGTTGAACTATGTGTCATCTAAGTTTTCCATACTTCTAGGCCTCAATATTTTCTTTTCATTGATGGTGTTGCTTCTACTTGAAACCATTTTCCATGCCTCTTTACCAGTGCCTATTTTCTCTAAAGTTTTTTTTTGGCAACTTGGCAGTTCTTTCGACCTTTGTAATATTGCAACATTTATACTTTAGAGATCAAGAAACCACATTGAGTTTTCATTGATCTCATCTTCAAAGTTTTGGTTCTTTAGCATTTCATGCTTGTGAATTTGAATGGTTCTCTATGATTTTGGTTTAGTCGATCATTTTTGGATCTATAGCTTTAGCTCGATGCTTGCATGAGCACTAACATCTGTTTATATTTTCGACATGTGTTTTTCTTGATATCTTTTTTCATCCTTTTCTCTCCTTATGAGAGTTTGTACCTAGATACCCCATCATGCCTCATCTGAGAGACTCAATTTTTTCTTTGAATTTAATCCCTATGTTTTTATTAAGGGGTCGTGTTAAGTTGGTCTTTTCGAATGGTTGTTTTCCCGATGAGATAGCTATAGTGAGTTGCAATCCCACTTAGGGATTTCTATCTACCCAATCGTCATAGTTATCTTTAACTACGCCTCCTCCTTTGCTATACAATGCAGTTTTTTCTTCTCTAGCTTTGCGAAATGTGATATATGCAATACTTTAATAATAATACATTTCACATAACGAAAGTAAAAAATAAAATATAATTTTATTTTTAATTATTACTAGTATAGATCCATCTTCACCATAAATCTCTAAATCATTGCGAGGCACCAAGTCCGTTAAGGTGCAATTTCTTTTAGAGTGAAAAAAAATGAAAAATTGGTCTACACCTCATAATACTTCATCCTTATATATATATATATATATATATATATATATATATATATATCTGTTCCTTGAAAATACTCCATGTGCACTTGATTGTGTAAACTACACACTTAATCTTATAATTGCAAAACAACATTTGTTGTATTATTTGATATATATATATATATATATATATATATAGAGAGAGAGAGAGAGAGAGAGAGATTGTATCCTTGAAAATATTCATGTGCACTTGGATTTGCGTAAACTACACAACTTATCTTATAATTGCAAACAATATTTGTTGTATTATTTGATATGAAATTATTATACCTAATAATAACTAGAATATAGAATATTGACGCTATTTGAAATTTTTTCACTATAGTAATTGATTATTTTCAACATTTTTATATAATATACACATTTTTTTCAAACCATATATAACATATACCTTTCCCATATTGAAATATTTTAAGTCACATGTATAGTGAAATGTTTTATTTATGGCACATTGTCCATATAAAAATGTTTTTTTTATTATTAATATATTTTAAAATACACCTTAACTAAGTTTATATCTAAATAATTTTTTTTTTATCATGCACATTGAATTTTTTAATTAGTATTAATAATATTTAAATGCCACATAACAATTGTATCCATTTCCGTATTAAAATTGAATGAATCTCATATATGGATCTTGTTAACAAGTATTTACTTATTTTTTCTCTTTAAATTTGATAAAAATTATGTTACTTGCTATGGACATCCAAACATTTTATTTATATATAAAACTAAGAGTGAAGTATTTTACCACATCTACAATATATGTAAAATCTAAAATGAACTGAGGAAGCAACAAATCCAAGGACTACAATGAGATTCAAATTCCGATGTCTTATAATGGTTTTAATATAAATAACAAAAAATGTTTTTTCATTTGTCTTTTATCATGCCAAGCATTATTTATTATTTAAATGATATTTTATTTTTAACGTGTCAACTCAATGAGATTCATAAGATTTTGATGTCTTATAATGGTTTTAATAGACATAACAAAAAATGTTTATTCGTTTGTCTTTCATCATGGAAAACGTGTCAACTCAAGGCTCAACATGGAAGGAATTACACATCTCCCTTATACTAAGTTGTAGATTGCGTGCACACACACAAATAGTTAGAAAAAAATTAACAAGATTCTTAATCATGGAGATTCACTCTCGCTTTCTCATGGAGATTCTTAACTTATAAACAGGCTTTGTTGCAATGGCATAAGTCAATACCGGGCAGGTGCCACTAGGGAAAGGAGACATTATTTGCATGTTCTGTTTAGAGAAGGAGGGTACGGGCTCCAGTTCCTCGCAGGGGTTGTTGGCCATTGGAGAGAATGGGTGGAAAACCCCCTTGTACCATTGCATCTCAATTGCAGTTGTCGCTAAAAGCTTAGTTGGAGGACTATGAGAAGAACCGTTGAGAGGAGAACAAGACATTAGTTGTGGCTTTGTCTTAGATTCATTATTTTTAATGTCACTTTAGGGAACGCGTGGTTGTGATGTGGCGTGGACATAGCCGTATCTTGGAAAAGATGGAGTAACTATAAGCTTGATTGGTACACTTAGACTTACTGCCTTCCCCTCTAGTAAGGATTGGGCCAAACGGTCTGACTTCTGTCAACTTAGATGATTGACTATGTCCACTAGTGTCAAGTTAGTTTTGATGGTTTTTTGGCATCTCTGGCCACTGCAGCTATGGTTGGCTAGCTTATGTAAATTTTGGAATGTTTGTCCTTGTCGATTAGCATTGGTCAAAAAAACCCTATGGATAAGACAACATAATTCTTTGAAACAAGAAAGTAAATATTAATATTTGTAGTTAATAGAAAGTTATCACCTAAAAAAACTATTATTAAAAATATTATAAAAATATCTAATAGGGAAATTTGAATCCCTTTTTATTTAACTAATACATAATTATTGACAAATAATTTAAAATTCTACAAATCCTATTCCAAAAATAAAACTCATTTCTACTTATTTAATTAAACATATTATTATACATTGAAAAATCAAATGTAAACTTTACTTAACATATTAATTAAAATAAAATCACTTCCGAAACTTTGCGTAAATACCCTTGGAGTCAGAGTTCCTAAAGTTCCCATCCTTAGCCTGCACGACCCCGGTTCTCCTTTAACGCTCCGTCGAAATTTAATTTTATGAAGCCTGACGGGGGCTGGGAGAATACACTCCGCGTTGATCTTCTAAGGTCCAACGAACACTTTTTCCATTATAAGATCATGATTCTGTAAAGCTCGAGATTCTC
>APFE030389286.1:148810-202102 GCA_000404065.3 Pinus taeda
TTTTGTTATTAGTTATAGAGATGGTATTTTAGGCCAATGTCGTGCTTTTGTTGTTGTTGGATTTGGTTTATTTTTATGTTATTTTGAAGAAAGAGGTGTTTGTAGCATTTGTTTAAGGTGTGGCTTTGGGTTTCAATTAAGGCGTTAATTTGGGTTTTAATCAGGTTGTTGAGGTAGAGAATGAGATATTGTTATGGAGGAGGTGGCAATGTTTTTTAGGATGTCTTTGCACATGAATTGGTTGCCACTTATTTTAATGTGGTTTAGTCTGAGATGAGAAAGGAACTGTGAAACATAAAGACAAAAGTAAAGATTGAAAGGCAATCCCGTTTCCATTAAAAAATTATAGAAGACATGTCGGCATGGGTTCCTGCCCTTGAGACACATATGGTCAGGAACAACATTTAAATTTGGTTTCCTTGCATGGGCAGATAAAGACCCTCTTGGTTCGGTTCTGGTCATGAAAGACAAACCAGTAGAGAAGTACAATGTCTTAACCTTTTTAGAAAACTTTAAGAAAAAGCTTTTGGAGCTAAAGTTTTTTTATACATGATTGATTCTCGCCTTGTGCACGCGAAAAGGCAGATTTCCTGTGATTCTGATAATGGCGACTTGTTGGATCCTACTAGTGCAAGGGTGCCTGCAACAATACCTTCCTTGGAAAATGAGCAGTGACCAAGCGGGAAGGCTCTTGAGGAGGTATTTTGTGCTACAACCTTCGGGTCGTGCATCTCGGTTTCATTATATCCCTGGAGGTATGGAATTATGGTCGTATTCCCTATCTTGTCTCGGCATGGGCACATGTTTGTTTGGAGTTTCTTTGACGTTGTTGGAAGTATCCCATGTTTATGGTATATGTCCCTACCTTTATGTCATACGGAAATTATTTGTATTATAGTTATTGTTGTTCCCATACTTGATGAGCGGGAAGGCTCTTGAGGAGGTATTTGTATGTATGATGTTTTCTTGCAAATCGCGCCACCCTAGGAGCTATGTGTTTTGTATCAACGAAGCTTGGCTTTGATTTTAATTGGGTGATCTATGCTTTGTCTTGTTGTAGAGCACATTGCTTTGCTCCTTAGGATGGTATGAGTGCATAGCTTTGTTGTGTTTTGTATTGGGGTTTTGTATTATGGATATTATGAGGACTTTTGAGTCTGACCTGTGTTTTTGGATGCGCGACAAAGAAAAATACCCGATGTATTAAAATCTTTGTAATTTTGTTTTGATGAGGAAGTACAAATATCTCAATTCAAATGATAAATAAAATAATTATTTAAGAAATTGGTTAACACTATAACTACTTTATTATATAATATTGGTAAATGTTAAAAAAAAAATCAAATATATAGTATACAATTTCTTTTAATATAATTTTAACATAAAATTTTAATTATTTGGAAGTTTAGTTTTTGAAATTTTTATTTATTTAATTATACAAAATGGTAAATTTTAATTCTAAAAATTTACATAATTTAAATTAAAAAATAAAATAAATTCTTTATATTAAAAATTATTTTAAATAAAAAAATCCAATCTAATCGGAAATTATTATTTAATTTACTATTTAATTGAAAAAATAAAAATAATAAATTCTTGAATAAAATAAATAGTTTACTTAAATAGTTTAGAAACACAATTCAAGATCAAAGAATAATAAAAAACTAAACCTTTAATCATACATCTCTCATAAATAAATTAAAAAAACAAATAACAAAGCTCTTTAAAAAAATATAAGCAACACCATGATTATCAAGACACTGTATTCAAACCTATCATCTAATCTAAATTAAAACTCATTCATATAAATATTATTTTAAGTAAAAAAAACTATTTTTAAAATAAATCTCAACTTTCATATATTATTACTATTCCAAATATTTGAAAATTCCAAAGTTATATTTAATAAAAATATTCCAAAAAACTGTTATATTTAATAAAAATATTTTATTCGAAATGATCAAAATAATTGACAATCAGCATAATAAATACCCTAAAGAAAAAGAATATGTAGATTAGGAAATCTTGTAATAGCTGTATTTGAATTATGTTTTTGATGGTGGAAATAAATTCAGCATCAGAACATCCAAAATCTTGAAATTTAACTAGTGTAATAAATCTCTGCCAAATTTTATCAAAATCTTACCTAAATTTCCATAATTTTCAAAGAAAAAAACAATATTTTTAAACTACATCCTAAAACAAACCCACGCTGTTATATTTCGAAAGCAAATCACACGCAGACTCAAATAATGAACATAGTAAGAACGTGGGTGTCACAAAAGAGATTGATATAGGCTTCTTCTTATCAGGTTATTCAACAGAAACTACATGAAGAGATTCTGCTCCAAAACAGATCCAGTCTATACATGCATTTGGTCTTCCTAATTACATGCAGAGTTCCTGGTACGGAAACAAAGCAGCAATATAAAGTCGTCAATGAATGTCTTATGGATCGTCATGGACAGACCGATTGATCAACGATTTGAACTTTACACAAAATTATAATCAACCCACTACGATGGAGGGCAGAATGTCCACAACCCTGTCACAACCTCGACACCAATCAAAATAAAGCAAAAGGCAGGCCGTGTCTAAACCTCGAAGTATCCCTGAGATCCACGTCTGTCAGAAGCCATGCACCCTTTCATCTTGGTCCGTGGCGTCGTTATATCGATTCAAACGATCTGTGCATCCTGCGCATAACTATACCACCAACGAAACCCTTTTGCTATATCCTGAGAGGACATGAATTGTTTCCTCGGATATATTGCACGATATTAAGCACGGTGCCCTCATGGAATCCAGATAATTGTGGTGCAGCTACAGACGGGCGGATATTAGGAAAACCCTATGGGTCTGCTAGAGACATTATTATTGAGAATGATTATTATTAGAATGCATCGCCATATGTGAAGAACAATCAGCTCCATTAAAGCCGATCTGTAACTCTCGTGGGTCATCAAATTAATGAGGATAAAATCCCTACATATGTCTCGACTTTAAATAGCAAAATTTGAAGTACGGGAAACTTGAATTTATGAAATTAGTGGCACGCCCTAGGTTAAACCATACCGAAGATGATTTTAAATGGAAGATTGAAGTAGATGCCAAGATCCATAGGACGATTCCCATGTCCCTTCCACCCCCGCTTACGTATTTCTCCTTCCCAGTCAATTCAAGCCGTTGTAACGTTTTATTAATTTAGCGAACCGGTCTATTGTTCAAAGATCATATCCCATCATCCACTACGTTTTACAACGTTATCTTCAAATCTTTCATTATCTCACTATATTTTGGCCACTGCTCAAGTGAAGCTGTCTACTTTAGGGAACCGGCCTATTGTTCAAAGATCATATCCCATCATCCACTACATTTTACAACGTTATCTTCAAATCTTTAAATATCTCACTATATTTTGGCCACTGCTCAAGTGAAGCTGTCTACTTTAGGGAACCGGCCAATTGTTCAAAAATCGTATGCCATAATCCACTACATTTTAAAACGTTATCTTCAAATCTTGCAATATCTCACTATGTTTTCGCCATTGCTCAAGTGGATATTGTTCATCAACCAGAGCTCACCTGTTACGCTCCCAGGTCTACGGTAGTCTTCCAACCGTGTCCGGCGAGGTGCGGCACTACCGTACACTTTCTTTCTAACAATACTCATGCACATGGACTACGCCTTTCACATAACATACTTAGTTTATTTTTCTCAACCAAGTAAAAAGCATTAATCTTTACACTTAATGAAGCCCATACACATTCATTAACCATTTATGCAATTAACCAAGATAACAACAATTGCACACAAGTGTAAAGGGAGGGGCAACTCCCGAATAAGTCTGCCCGATAACAATATATTATGAAAATCTTCAATAATATATCATACAAGTGTGCCTGGCAAAATCCAAGGCCAACACTTAGAATTATTTACAACGAGGCAAGACAGCCTTTACAACCATGTACCAACCTCTCTTGGTAGGAGCGTACTCACCCGAGCCACCAGAACTCCTCCAACTCGGTTCTGCACAAAACTGCCTTCCACCGTGTATTGTTGTCCTACAAACAGCTCCTCGGTAAAACTGCGCACTTATCTTATGCGCATGAGGAATGCGCACTTCTTGCTGCGTCCCTTTTACCCTTAGCTCGAAAGAGGAAAGCGAATTGCTTGATGCCAAATGAGGCTCTGCGCCTTTGTATTTATACGCTAGCCTGCCATATGGTGAAGGGGTGTCAGCTTTAAAGCCGACCCCTTAATTTAGTTTTACAAGCCCCTGCCTTAACTTTTTTTGTAGGTCGGCCTTTGCCCATGGCAAGGCCTCCCCTACGCCATGTATAAGGCTTCGGCCTCCTTCGCATTATTTACCAAGTGTCGCATTGTTGTCGCATGGTCGTCGCATTGCCGGGTCGTCCGCCCATCGTGCACGGGTCGTTCGCCCATCGTTCACGGGTCGCCCGCTCGGGTCGCCTGCCCGTCGCGCACGAGTCGCCCGCCGGGCGCCCGCTCGCACTTGCTGCTGTTATAACCACGCTTGCCCACGTTCATCAATCATCGCGCCTGTCTGCCGGGTCGTCCGTGCGCCTCCGTGCCCGCACGCAGCTCGTCGCACTGTTCGCAGGGTTGTCGTGCCCGCCTGCGCCCGCACCAGCTCGTCGCACTGTTCGCTGGGTCGTCGTGCAGCGCCCACGCCCGCACCAGCTCGTCGCACTGTTCGCCGGGTCGTGTGTGACCCCGCGCCCCGCACCAGCTCGTCACATTGTCCGCCGAGTCGTCGTGCTTGCCCGCGCCCGCACCAGCTCGTCGCACTGCTTGTCGAGTCATCGTGCACGCCCGCGCCCGCATCAGCTCGTCTCACTGCCCACCGTCGTGCCAAGAAGCGCCCGTCGTCGTGCCAAGAAGCGCCCGCTGTCGTGCACGGGGCGCCCGCCCACCGTGCATGCCTGCCCGAGTCTCGAGGGCGTTACATCCTCCACCCAAAATCGTTGTCGTCCTCGACAACCTACCATCCTGGTAGCTCTCCACCAAGATCGTCATCTCCATGTGCAAAATTGCCCATGATATGTCAACAAGTGCTACACATCCCAGTCATGTGCCAACACTCATCTCTACGATCCCATGCTCAGGTCCATGGAAACCCCATCTTTCTGCAGCATGTCATGATCATCATACCTGCTCAACCATATTAAGGGCTCACTGCCTTGAGCAGCCAACAATGAGCCCCATCTTCTATGTCACCTAAGAAGATGTGGAGGGAGAGGAGCCTGGAGGCTCTCCCTTACTAATCAGCTCGATTCATCTATCAGGATCTTCATCCTCCATTCTTTGTAGATATGCCTCCCGATCTTCCCTCTGGATGTTCAGCCTCATATATACCTCATCCACATCATCATCATCGTCCTCTACTAGCTCTAGCCTTCTTGATAAGTCCAAGATGCTATCTGAAAGTGATCGGATGACTAATGACTGCTCCGCAAGCTTTGCCTCAACAGTAGACAACTGCTTGTTCGCCTTTTCCTTATCTTCCATCTGCATTCCTCCTAACTTATGATCAGGTTTTGTTACACCAATGGTTGGAATACCAATGGGCACATCTTCCTTTCCATCATAAATGAAGAGTTTCCTCAGATGTGGTACAACCATAGCCTTAAACTGTTTCATGAACTCCATCCCCAATACAGCTTCATAGTCATCAATCCGCACTATGGTGAAGTCCACCTTTCCAGTCCATTCACCAAGTGTAGTGTCCACCTTTTCAGCTATACCAAGAATTGCCATAGGAGGAGAATTTACTGTCTTTATTTGTGCCTTCACCGGTACAAATTTCAGCCCAAGTCTCCTTGCGGTATCTTCACTCATGAAGTTGTGTGAGGCCCCACTATCGACCATAGTGAGTACATCAGCATCACCAATCTTCATTTGAGCATACTCCAACCTGTTTCTCTCCGGATCCCTTCTAGAGGTCACTTCTGTAGTAGCAGAGGCACCAAGTATCTGCATCATCCCTACAGAAGCATTGCCATCCTCATCAGATTGTGCAGCAGCGGCCACCTTTGGTTTAGAGGGACAATTCTTCACCACATTTGGTCCTGCACATATCCAACATTTCAAGGGCTTCTTTTCTTTCGGATTATCATCCGACTTCGAAGCATCATCCTTCTTCTTTTCTTTCGGTTTGTCGGACTTCTTTTTCTCATTAGAAGTCTCATCATAGTGATCCACCAATTTGTCGACTGCAGCAAAAGCCTCTTCAAGTGTTCTAATCTTCTGTCTCTTCACCTCATTGCGGGCCCAAGGCTTCAACCCAATAATAAAGTTGAAAACTTTGTCCTTCTCTGCCATGTCGGGAAGTTCCAGAGCTGCACTTGAAAACTCTCGCTGATATTCTTGTAGGCTTCCGGTTTGTTTGATGAACTTAATCTTCGTCCTTGCTTCCCATGTTTCATCCCGGGGACTGAAATGGGTTTGTAAGGCCTTCTTCATATCATCCCATGAAGTGATGTCATCAGCATTACCATTGATAATCTGATCCACCCTCCTTCGCCACCACATCTTACCATCCTTTGTTAAGAACTGAGCAGCTACCTTGACTTGTGTCTCACCATCGAGTAGACTCAATCGTTCCAAGTATTGTTCTATGTCCCATAGAAAGTTGCCAAGAGCTTTTGTACTCCTTGTACCATCATAAGATTCCGGTTCCTTGACCTTTACATGAGGCACTCCTCCACCTAAGTTATGTCTCACGGCCCTCTTCAATACCGCAATCTCATCCCTGGCTTCATCAAGAGTTTTGCTTGTTTTGTCAAGAGTTCCCTTCAAGTTCACGATCTCTGCAAGACCCTGATCCCTTGATTCTTCAACCTCTTTGACCCTTACTTCAAGTTGCGTACACATAAGATCAGTGTACTCATACTGTGTCTTGAGCTCATCATGCTGTGCACGGAGTTCTTCAAGCTCTTCCCTGACCTTTGAGATGATTTCTCGCTCCTTAGTAAGCGAGTCCACATCTTGGTTCCAAGAATTCTCCAAAGTCTCCATCCTTTCAATCACCCTCTCCATGAACCCAAGAGTAGTATCTTTCACTGCGTCCTTCATCGTATGACTAGACCCAGCCTGAGAGTTAGCCACCATCTCCTTGCCTTTCTGCGACCTAGTATTAATCATTCACTGACTTCCCCAAGTCACCTGCAAGAACCTTGTCAACTGCCAACTTCCAAGTATGTGAGAAATCCTGCTCACCAGCTCTAGACCGAGCTCTGATACCACCTGTCATGCCCCCAGGTATACGGTAGTCTTCCAACCGTGTCCGGTGAGGTGCGGCATCACCGTACACTTTCTTTTTAACAATACTCATGCACATGGACTACGCCTTTCACATAACATACTTAGTTTATTTTTCTCAGCCAAGTAAAAAGCATTAATCTTTACACTTAATGAAGCCCATACACATTCATTAACCGTTTATGCAATTAACCAAGATAACAACAATTGCACACAAGTGTAAAGGGAGGGGCAACTCCCGAATAAGTCTGCCCGATAACAATATATTATGAAAATCTTCAATAATACATCATACAAGTGTGCCTGGGAAAATCCAAGGCCAACACTTAGAATTATTTACAACGAGGCAAGACAGCCTTTACAACCATGTACCAACCTCCCTTGGTAGGAGCGTGCTCACCCAAGCCACCAAAACTCCTCCAACTCGGTTCTGCACAAAACTGCCTTCCACCGTGTATTGTCGTCCTACAAACAGCTCCTTGGTAAAATTGCGCACTTATCTTATGCGCATGAGGAATGCGCACTTCTTGCTGCATCCCTTTTACCCTTAGCTCGAAAGAGGAGAGCGAATTGCTTGATGCCAAATGAGGCTTTGCGCCTTTGTATTTATACGCTAGCCTGCCATATGGTGAAGGGGTGTCAGCTTTAAAGCCGACCCCTTAATTTAGTTTTACAAGCCCCTGCCTTAACTTTTTTTGCAGGTCGGCCTTTGCCCATGGCAAGGCCTCCCCTACGCCAAGTATAATGCTTCGGCCTCCTTCGCATTATTTATCAAGTGTCGCATTGCTGTCGCGCATGGTTCGTCGCATTGCCGGGTCGCCCGCCCGGGTCAGTCCGCCCATCGTGCACGGGTCGTCCGCCGGGGCGCCCGCCCATCATTCACGGGTCGCCCGCTCGGGTCGCCTGCCCGTCGCGCAACGAGGCGCCGCGGGGCGCTCGCTCGCACTTGCTGCTATTATAACCACACCTGCCCGCGTTCCTCAATTCGTCGCACATGCTCTTACCGGGTCGTCGTGCGCCTCCGCACCTATACCAACTCGTCGCACTGTCCGCCGGGTCGTCGTGCCCGCCCGCGCCCGTACCATCTCGTCGCACTGTTCGCACAGGTCGTCCGTGCACGCCCGCGCCGCCACCAGCTCGTCGCACTGTCCGCGCCGGTCGTCGTGCACGCCCAGGCCTGCACCAGCTCATCGCACTGTCCGCCGGCGTCGGTCGTGCCCGCCGCCGCGCCCGCGCCCGCACCAGCTCGTCGCACTGTTCGCCGGGTCGTCGTGCATGCCCGCGCCCGTATCAGCTCGTCGCACTACTCGCCGTTGTGCCAAGAAACGCCCATCGTCGTGCCAAGAAGCGCCTGCCGTCGTGCACGGGGCGCCCGCCCACCGTGCACGCCTGCCCGAGTCTCGAGGGCGTTACATCACCACTCTTGTGACATCGCACTTATGTTAGTATCATAACTAAGATTAATATTATAAAAAATTTATACATGTATAAATTTATGCTAGAACAATTATATAGCCTAAATGTTGGTAAATGTGGATTGGTATAGCACTTACCTCATAATCGTTAGTTGTTTTTTTCAAGGGTTTTTTTTGTCTTTCTAATGAGTTAGATATAGTGAGTTGTAAGTTTGTATAGGAATTTTCATTTGTAATAGCTATTTTTAAGTGACACTCCATATCTTCTATTGCTGTAGAATGGAGGTCTTCCATGTATTTTTGCAATTTGTGAGTTTTACAATGATTTTGCATGGTATCAAAGCCACTCTAGTTTCTTTGCATTTAACGGGGTTGTTAGAGTAATTCTCACCTATAATTTATATGGACTAACTGCTCCCCCTACTAACATGAGACTAACCACTCAATCTAATAGTAATGGTTTGGAAGTTTACTAATTCTTATGGGTTTTGATGTAATAGAAAACTTCAACATGGTATCAAAGCCTTGGTCCAAGTTCAATTCCCCAAATTGGATTTGATGTAGTTGTTAGAGTAATTGTCACCATCATGGTAAAAATTTGGAAGTTTCCAAATGCCTACTAGTTTTGGTGCAACTAATAAGTTTTTATACAAATATTTTTCTAAATTCCCAAGTTCAATTCAAACCAACAGATGATCCAAGAGGGTTTGATCATTTTGCCTAACAATCCAGGTGGATTTGATACATTTTTATAAACAATCCTAGCAAATTTGATATATTTTTTGTTGTAATTATTATGGACTCACATGCACATTATTGTTGAGTCTGTAAAGGAATCATCATAGTGTCTCGATAAATAATTGTAGTGGGAAGCTTATTTGGAGGTGCAACAATTAGTGGAATCCTCTTCAGGTTAGGGCACAACTCCCTTGCTAGGAACGATTGATATGGGAGGTAATTCACTTTCTTCTCGATATCAAAGTCAGAAGTGAAGATGTGGATATTTACTGGGATTTTTCCATCTCCATCTAAGTATCACTCTGTAAAATGGTGGCAACTTAGGAGTTACGCATGATACACAATCTCCCCTCTCCAGGAGGAGTTACACATAATACACAATGTCCCTCTCTTTGGGATAATTTTTGTGGTAAAAAATATAATGTGCTATTTTAGTCCTACCATCTTTGGTTCTAAATTACTTTCTCAAATTATCGTCCATCATTTCATCATTTTTCATTTTTCAATGTGATGAGGTTTTGAAGTTTTGTAGATCAATTATTTTGAATCAAAACTGTGTAAAAGTCTCCTTAGTTAGGCAACACACATGCTTTCTTTGAAAACTATGCAAACATGTTTGTAAAGGTCGAGTTATCGTATATGTAAATTGTGTGTTGTAGATTGACTAAAATCAGAACCAAATACTTTGGTAGTGTTTTTCATGGTGTAGTCCTTGGCTTTGTTAACTTGTTCATATTGACAATACAACTACATTCCACAAGAAGGAGCATGTATTATGAAGTGGAAACTCAGTCAATTCCCATGTAAAAGTCTTTCTACCCTTCACTTGGCTAGTATGTGGATGGATTATTCTTGGAGTCCATTCATTAACATTTTATTTTGACCAATTCTTTCAAGATTTTTAAAAAATTATAGAAGCTTCATAAGAAGGAGAAGAAGGCAATAGAGAAACTTCACAACATGGTTATTCGTTTGCAGTCCTTCGTTGATATTTTGCAAAAAGAAAACACTACACATAGAATAGCTTCCAAAGAACTCTCATTGAGAAAAGTAAGAAGGTTGATAATCTGTAGCCAACTGTGGGCAAGTATTTTCATAATATTATAGATGATTTTTATGGAAACATTTATCTTCTTGATTATTTGGAGGAAGACGTTGAGTCCTTTTCTGTCCTAGAAAATGCAATTTTGAAGAAGTAAATTGTTATAAGAGATTTATGGAGGTTTTTGATTTAAAATACTCAAACTTCTTCATCAAGAAGCAAGCCATCTTCGAACAAAGAACAATAGATTGGATCAATATCAAACTATGCAACAATATTATCGTGCATTGTCACAATAATTGATTGCAAAGGACGAGGTCATTCATATTTACAAGAGTGTAAGTACCACTTTGAGTTGCAAGCCACTCAGCTTGAAAATTCTTAGAAGGATAATGTTATTTTTAAGTTGTCAACCTCACTTGTTAATGTTAATAATGGTGATTTTATTTAACCTAGCTTTGAAAAAGATACCACTGGCATTAGGTCTCAATTGTTAAGTAAAATAGTATATATAGAAGGATGACTTGGGAAGAATTTGCAAGGTATGACTATTCCTATTCATTTTATAATAGATACATCAAGAGTATGTCTTGGATATGATCCTATTGCAACCTCATTACCAACATCCATTTTTTATGAGACTAGAGAATGTCAATTTTGTCAAAGAACATTAGATAGAAATGGTGGAAGAACATGGTCCTATAGATTATGATCAATAATTTTGTGAGTTACTACTAAATTGATTCCAAATGATAGTGTTGTGACACCCGTCTCTCATTTTGTCGAATGAAAAATTGAGCCATATCAATCTCCTCATAAGGATCAAAGGAAATCTCCAAGGAATAAACATTCTTGGAAAGATAATATACCTATAATAAGATCATTGTAGAAGAGACATGGAATGATGAACCATGAACGAGTGTCGACCATCAGGTTCAATTGCAGTTAGATCAAGGGATGGCAATGTTGGTATTATGATGTATGTGTTGTACTTGATAGAAACCCACTTATAGCAGAACAACTCACTTGTATACGGTAACTAGATGAATCTACAGAAGAGATATCAGATGTGACAGAATGCATGACAGTAGTGTTTATAGATGTGATGAAATGCAGGGCAGCTTCAAGGAATCAGTTCGGAAGGTAACTCACTGAGACGAGAGATCACAATATACGAGGTTAACAACATAGAGTTACAAATCAGACTGCATAGAATGAAGAAAGAGAGGTATATGGAGGTTCACCATTGGCCAAGCCACGTATACACGCGGGTTCACTATATACAAGTCGTGTATACGTACACACATACTTCCACAAAAGGAAAAACACGTATACCTTGGAAAGCTACGTTTTTGGTCTGAAGTGTTTGGTCCATGGTATTTGGTTTGAGGTATTGACCCTAGGTACTTGATCCAAGGTATTGGTCCTAAGTGGTTTTGGTCCATGGTATTGAGAAAGGCCTGAAACTACAAAAGAGGAGAAGATCATTAGGCCAAAAGACACAAGCATTGAATATCGGATGAATTGTGAGATCT
The DNA here is from genome assembly GCA_000404065.3 of Pinus taeda. Taxonomy (NCBI): domain Eukaryota; kingdom Viridiplantae; phylum Streptophyta; class Pinopsida; order Pinales; family Pinaceae; genus Pinus; species Pinus taeda. The sequence goes on from APFE030389286.1 coordinate 160,825, forward strand.
AGTATGCAGGTTATTGGGTTATGGTGCATTGCTAGATCTGAACCAAGGAGGAACCTTAGCGTTTGATGAAGGATAAGATCTAATGATGTATCAGGATCTCAAGGCTTGAAGTGAATTATCTTTATGTGATTTGATCATGTATCTGAATAACTGGTGCATGTTGTATTCTGTAAATATGACGATCTGGGTATGATTGAAATCTGGAATAGTAGTAAAGTTTAAATCATCATTTATATAATTGTACGTAGGTTCACTTTAGAAAAGGAACGTATACACACTAGTTCTGCATATCAAAGCAGCGTATACATCATAAATTTGATTTGCAGATCTGTACGTTGGTTCACTTTGAGGAAAGCACGTATGCACACATGTTCGACACATGGAAGTAATGTACACCTTATAAAATATGTTTTAGTTGCTTCTGTTTGCTATTGCAGTGCTTTGGGTTCTAGCTTGGGTTCTGGTTACTATATTCTAGTGACAGTATTGTGAATGATCAGATTGATGGATTTTCAAAGTTAATGATTTATTCGGTTGTGGTTGGTTCAAAAGGTGATTGGTTGTTGCAGATATATTTGACATGATGTTGTTAATGGATCCAGTCTGAAAATTTATGAAACGTGGTCCCTGGAAGAAAAAGGAGAAGGTCGTAGCCTTCTATAGGTTGGCACCTACGTACTAGTAAACACATCAACTACCACAAGAGCTAGGGGGTTGTATCTCCCTTCCAGTAGAAGCTGGAGAATGAGAGAAGTTTGTAGCCTTTTGCAGGTAGAAGCCTGCGTATTGGTATAAGATTGCACCAGTACAAAAACTATAAACAAAATTTTCTTATTAAAAGAAGATAGAGACGATTGCAGCAGGTGGTTTTCACCCGCATTGGGTTTCCACCTTATATCTTGGTGTTCATGTTTGTTGCTTATGTGTGATGCTTTAATTTGTTTTTATTGCACTATCTAATGAATTCCTGATATACTGATTAAAGTTCATTACATGATAATTTGGGTAAATCAAAAGATCTTTGCATATATGCTGGTTGCATTAAGTAGAGTCACGTATACATGCTAGTTCACTAAGTTGAAGTGGCGTATACAAATTAGTTTTGAAAATTAATTTATTGATCGGATAATACTGATTCACTCCCCCTCTCAGTATTATTTCCAACAGGCAATGCCATCATCTGAATAGATATTTGTAGGGTTCATATTGTTGTGTATCAATAGTTATGTAGTCATATAATTTCCTCTTGTAAGATATTGATTTTTGTTTCACCCTCAATTGTGTTTCCCATGGGTTATTTTTTGACAAAAAAGACTATTGATTCTTGCTAGTCTTGCAGTTGTGTTTCAAGGGGGGGAGTTAGATGATTAAAGATACTATTTCCATTTCTTTTTTTGTTGTTCAACATTGTCATTTATTTTATTTCATCAGTCTGATCGTGACGATGTTTAATGTTATGGATAAGTTTGCCATACTTACAGGCCTTAATATTTGTTTATTGCTTGACGATGTTGCTTCTATTTGAAACCATTTGTCCTGGTTCTTTACTAATGCTTATTTCCTCTAAAGCATTTTTTGGAAAGTTGGCATTGTTTTTCACCATTTTTCCTCTACAATATTTCTGCATCAGAGATCAACCAACCTCGTTAAGGTTTCATGGAACTCACATTCATAGCTTTGATACTTGATCTTTTAGTGCTTCTTGATTGGAGTAGGCCTCTATGCTTTCCATTTAATGGATTCTTTTGGGTTCAACGACTTCAGCTCCATGCTTATCTAAGTATTGAAATATTTATCTCTTTTGGCAAAGATTTTTTATCCCAAGTTTTTTTTCTCTTTTCCCCCTCCTATGAGAGTTTGAACTTGGGCTCTTTATCATACATCATTCGGGACCCAATTTTTTCTTTATTTTTACTCATGTTTTTCTTAAGGAATGGTTTAGAGTTGGTATTTTCCAATGCTTCTTTTCCCAATGAGCTAGCTATAGTGAGTTGTAAGCCCCCATAGGGATTTGTATATTTCTAGTTCTCATAGTTATCTTTAACCAACAATAGGCCTCCTCCAGTGCTATATAATGGAAATCTTGTATATATTTTTACAAATTGTGACTTATTCAATACATTTAAGGTAATATGTCTCACATTGCCAAGGTTAAAAAAACAAAAAAATTAACTAAATTATAATTATATTTTAAATTATTACTAGTATAGATGATTCTTAACCATAGAGCTTTTAAATCGTTACGGGATAAAGTCACATGAGGTGCAAATCACTTTTGGAATAAAAAACTTGAAAAAATGTTTATACCTCACATACTTGGTCCCTCTATGCCTTGGATCGATCCATGGTTAGTATATATATATATATATATATATATATATATATATATATATATATATATATATATATATATATATATATATATATATTATTGTTTGAATTGCAGTTTTGAATGTATAAATGGATTGAGCATCTTGAAAATCTTCTTCTACACTTAGATTGTGTTGGACGCATGTGTTAAACTTGTAATTACACAGAAATATTTTATGTATTTAAGACAAAATTGACCTGACATTGTTAGATCCAATAATAGTGAAAATGTAGAATAATAAGGGCACCAGAAATGTTTTAACTATAAAAAAAAAAATCAATTGCTTTATCTAATATATAAAAAAAATTAAAAACATATATAACATATACCTTTCTCATATTGGATAGTGAAATACTTTATTTATAGTTACGTTGTCCATATTAACATGTTTTTCGTTATTAATATATTTTAAAATACACTTTAATATTACTTAATCACATATATCTAAATATTTTATTTATAACCCACATTGAATTTTTTGTATCAATAATTTTAAATGTCATAACAACTTATCCATTTTCTATTAAAAATTGATGAATTGCATATGTTTCTTGTACTAAAAAGTATTTAATTACTTTATCTCTCTCGAAAGAGAGAAATGAATCTAAGGAGGACAATGAGAGTTAGATTATGATCTATTAAAATTCTTTTAATATAAACAATTTAATTAGTATATTCATTTTTTTTTATAGTCAACATTACATTTTACTAAAAAAATACTTTATTTTTATTTTGAAGTGGACATTTGTCAATTCAAGGTTGAGCACAAAAGGCATTGCACATCTTCATACACCTGTAGCAACATGTCAGCTCCACTTACTGCACTCCCCCTCGGTTGGGGATTTTGATGGCTTTTGGAATCTCTCACCTTTGGGGCTATGGTTAGCTAGCTTATGTAATTTTAGAATGTTTATCCTACTCCGTTAGCATTGGTCAACAAACTTGGTGAGGGTGAGACCAATAAGATTGTCTAGAACAACTATGTAAATATTAACATTTGCAATTAATAGAAAATTCTGATTTACAAAAGAAATATTATTAAAAGTATTATAAAAATATCTAATAAAATTGAATCCCTTCCATTTACCTAATTAAATTAAAATTCTAGAAACTATATTCCAAAATAAACACCCATTTGTCTTTTTGAACTGATATATTATTATATATTAAAAAATCAAATATTTTTAAATATAAAATTTATTTTAGATTTTTTTTAATTACAAAAATTCACTTCTGAAGCTTTGTGTGAATACCGTAAGTGCCATTGAATCAGAGTTCCTAAAGATTCCACTGAAGCCTTCATGACCCCTGGTGTCACGACTGCCGGAGCCTCGGTAGTCTTTCAACCGTGCTTGACAAGGTGCGGCACCACCAAACACTTTCTTTTCACCAATACTTATGTTCGTGGATACACCTAACCACTTATCCTACTTAGTTTGTGTTTCTCAACCAAGTAATTATTAATGTTCCTTTATACCAATGAACACAAATACACATTCATTATCATCAACAATTATACATGAAGAACACAATTGCACCGTATAAAGGGAGGGGCAACTGCTTGAACAATGAGTCTTCCCAAATAATATATTATACGAATTTACAAAGTTAGAATCTTTTACAATTATACTTGGAAACACCAAGTTTCATACTTAGCCAAATTTAAAACATTATCACACCTCTGTGTGATAGCCAAGATTTCCTTGCCCAAGGTGGGTGGGTGCACCCTCACACGAGCTGCCTTCTGCACTTCACAACCGAACCTTTTCTTCATGCATGACGGGCATGTGACTCCACCAAGCCACCAAGACACCCCCTTCGCACAACCGGCTTCACCGTTCACCAACTTCACACCGACGGGCTACTTCACCAAGTCTGCATCGCTTACCCTTGCTTGACGGGCGGGTGCTCACCCGAGCTACTCGAGACACCCATGTAAAGTCTTCACACAACCGGCGCCCACGTCTTTACCCATGCATGCCTCTGTTCAATCGGCAAGCACTCCATGCCCTATGCCTTCCACCCAATACCTCTATGCGATATTTGTGCGGCCTCGCCCAAGTCTTGGGCGCATCCGGCTACACCTCAACTCGCACTTGTATCTCCATGTGACTGTGCCTTTCTCCTTGGTCGAAGGTCCAAGTTCGTTGTGTGAAGATCGATGGTCCAAATGATCCATCCATGCACATAATATATACACTCCATAAGTGGTTGTGTCATTGATGGCCGACCTGCATTTTGTTTACCAAGCCAATGCCCTCGTTTGTCTTCCCATTTGGTCGGCTTATTGCCAACGACCAAACTAACAAACCTTCCACCATCGGCTTATTTCGATGAATGCCCTCACTCACCTCTTATAAGCATGTGACTTGCTCAACACTTGTATGCACGCACGCTCCAAGTGTTTGCTCACCTTTTTAGCTCGTGCGCATTTTGCCTTTAGCCAACCTTCGTACTTCATTTTTTTTCTCACCTTGTGCACCTGGTTGTTGAACCAACTCGTCGCACTTGTGTCGGTGGGTTTGCCAAGGACCACGGGTCCTTACATCCCCCTCCACCTGAAGTCATTGTCGTCCCCGACAACATACCATCCTGGTAGGCATCCACTAAGATTAAGATTTCCATATCCAAATAGTCTTACCCACAATATCAAATCCTCCACATACCGTAAACATCCCTGCAACATATGTAGAACCACATCTCCATCATGTCTCATCCTCATCCTGTAGTCTTTCATTAGATGCTCCACATGATACGGACATCTGTCTACACAAATGTCAATTCATGTAGAATCAACTCCTTCCGACCCACCTCTGCACATTGGTACCCCCTTATGACTTGAACTAGTCGGGTGATCAATCCAACTGTCACACTCAAATCATAAGAATGCACATCCTTATATCACCATAAGTCTTCCCCTAACTTCTGCTACATCCCGAACCCAGCAAGAATCTATCCAATTCCCATGCTCAGGTCCATCGAAACTCCATCCCATCTACAACATGTTCAGCTCATGGCCTTGTTGCACAAGAGTGTACAACCTCTCCACTAGCTCATACATCTCCATGTCACAACAACATCTGCACAACATCGTTTGCTTCGACATTCCCCATGGAATGTCCATGAATGACACCTCTACACAAGCTCCTACATAATGTCCCTGCATAACTGTCATGCTCCATGTCTCCAACCTGATGTCCATGATTCTAGTTGTCCATGATGTCCAACCCATGTAGACCTCATCCCATCCTTTGGCCATCTACATCCAAGTCTATAATCTATCGTAAAGAAGCCTCCTCCCAAGGCCCCTTTGTTAAGGTAGTGCAACCCCTTCCAAACAAGGTCCCTGCACCAACCCATCCCCAAGGTTTTCTACAAAAAAAGGAGGGTCAGGAAGTTTCCTCCCTGAGTCTCATCCACCCATGTATTAGATTGATGTTGTGTCCTCAATTATCTATGCACAACCTCAATCTCTTAACATGTACACCGAAGTTCCCCAAGCTTGGATTTCGTCAACTGAAATTCATATATGCCCATAACATACCTACAAAAATCCACTATACCAGCCGGATCTCTACCTCCATAATCTTCTCCAACCACTGCTTCTGAAGTAGTACTCGGAGTCCCTTCTTTCGCAACTTCATTGTCAAGATCATCAGTAGAAGATGTCTCTGTAAAGTGCTTCAAGGTTCATGAGATTTACCTATCACTTCATTCTTCCTTGCTTTTGCAACGAAGTCAATCAACTTCCCTTCCTTCATTGTTTGAGTCATACTCCTAATTCCTCTTTGCTCCACATCCTCATGCTTCACATTTGGATCTTTGGGATACAAATTCATAGAATTCATCCTTGGTCTATACCCCAAGCAACTCCTTCTATTCATCAACACCATCATGGTTCTTCCTTCACCTGTGATCAAGAGAATGTCTTAGTCCACCATTGGTATGGCTTGTGCAAGCCTCATAAAATCTTGCCCCAGCAACATAGAATGATCATCCATGTTCACGATCCTCAAGTCCAACTTTCCAAACCACGACCCCACTCTCACTTGAGTGTTTTGCATCACACCAATAACAGCATTCATGGTAGAGTTGACTGCTTTGAAAGCACTCCATTCCCTCTCCATCTTTTCTTTCTTCCCAAAAGAAAGCTGTAAATCGCTTGCCCTTCACGGTTACTTGCACAAAACTCAAATTCAAGGCATCACCTCCTTCTGTTGGCTTTATCTTATATCTCACATCAGCAACCTTCTTCAAGAATTCGGCCTCAGAAATGTCAATTGGCTTGTGCTCCAACTTGAAATTCCTCCTAAGTACTTCACTTCCTTAATTGGCTCTTCTAAGCAACTGATCCTAGTCTATCTTGACTTCCTTCAAGCTTGTCCTCCATCCAATTCTGCTCAAGTGCACCAGCCAAGTGTCCATTGAATACCTTCATAGAACTAAGCTTCCAAACATCCTCTAGATTATCTCGGTAGTGAGTTCCCAGCCTGTCAATGTAGTCGAGCTCTTCCTGCTCAATTACAAAGATCTTCTTACCGAGAAGCTTCTTCTTTGTCTCCTCCTCAATTTGCTTGATTTCAGCTTCCACCATGGCACTTTTCTTCCTTAACCGGGCTCTTTCATCTAAGTGCTATTGAAGACCAAGACCACTTTGTCGGATTTCCTCATTAAGTTCCTTGAGTTCAACATCTGTCATACTTCCACATTGGCTCTTGAGTTCTTCAAGTTCCCTCCTTAGTTCTGAATAGATTTCTCAAATATTCATGGTCTCAGCCTTCATCGAAACCCAGTTAGAACTCCATCGACCCATTTTTTCCAACTCTTTGTATCGGAAGAGTTCAGCTGCATTATGGCTAGATTTACCTATCGTAGGTTCATCCACCATGTTTACCTTTCAGCCTTCTCCAAGTTCCCTGCAAGACATGAACCAGCCCTTGTTCCACTTGTATGTTAAACCAGCTTCCTTCACTTGCAAGTACCTATCACCAACTTCCAAGTTTCCAAGTGTGTATACACTTGCTTCACTCGACTTCCTACAAGACTCCTCCAAGTCTTCAGACTAGCTCTGATACCACCTAACACGACTACCAGAGCCTCGGTAGTCTTTCAACCGTGCTTGGCTAGGTGCGACACCACTGAACACTTTCTTTTCACCAATACTTATGTTCGTGGACCACGCCTAACCACTTATCCTACTTAGTTTGTGTTTCTCAACCAAGTAATCATTAATGTTCCTTTATACCAATGAACACCCATAGACATTCATTATCATTAGCAATTATACATGAAGAACACAATTGCACAGTATAAAGGGAGGGGTAACTCCTGAACAATGAGTCTGCCCGAATAATATATTATATAACTCTACAAAGTTACAATCCTTTACAAGTATACTTGGAAACCCCAAGTTTCATACTTAGCCAAATTTACAACATCATCACACCCCCGTGTGATAGCCAAGATTTCCTAGCCCAAGGCAAGCGAGTGTGCCCTCACACGAGCTGCCTTCTGCACTTCACAATCGAACCTTATCTTCATGCACGATGGGCGGGTGACTCCACCAAGTCACCAAGACACCCTTTTTGTACAACCGGCTTCATTGTTCACCAACTTCACACTGACGGGTGACTCCACCAAGTCTCCACCGTTTACCCTTACATGATGGGTGGGCGCTCACTTGAGCTACCCGAGACACTCGTGTCAAGTCTTCGCACAACCGGTGCCCACGTCTTTACCTATGCATGCCTCCGTTCGCCCGACAGGCGCTCCTCACCCTACGCCTTCCACCCGATACCTCTATGTGATATTTGTGTGGTCTCCCCTAAGTCTTGGGCACATCCGGCTACACCTCAACTCGCACTTGTATCTCTATGTGACTGCACCTTTCTCCTTGATCGAAGGTCCGAGTTCGTTGTGTGAAGATCGATGGTCCAAATGATCCATCCACACGCATAATATATACGCTCCATAAGTTGTCGTGTCATTGATGGCTGACCTGCATTTTGTTTACCAAGCCGACACCCTCATTTGTCTTCCCATTTGGTCGACTTATTGCCAATGCCCAAACTAACAAACGTTCCACTGTCAGCTTATTTCAATGAATGCCCTCACTCACCTCTTATAAGCATGTGACTCACTCAACACTTGTACGTGCGCACGCTCCGAGTGTTTGCTCACCTTTTTAGCTCGTGCGCACTTTGCCTTTAGCCAACCTTCGCACTTCATTTGTTTTGTCACCTTGCACACCCGGTTGTTGAACCAACTCATCGCACTTGTGCCGGTGGGCATGCCAAGGACTGCAGGTCCTTACACCCGAGTTCCCCTTTAATGTTGTGTCTAAATTTAATTTTATGAAGCCTTATGGGGGCGGGGAGAATACACTCCGCACTGTGATCTTCGCACTTTGATCTTGTAAGGTCCAACGAACTCTTTTTCCATTAAAAGACCATATTTTGTGTGAGTCCAAATTCTCGAGTATAATTGACTCCCTCTCATTCACCTTCAATTACACACATATTAATTATACAAACATATTAATAATATGAGAATTATTTATTTCAATCATTTTATAATAAATTTGTTAGTGAAATATGCATAATTAGTCTATTGCTCAAAGAATGACTTGTTTTTATATAGTTTAAAATTGTTTTTTTTTTTTATATAATAATACAACATTTTTACATACTAGAGTAATTAAAATGATTAAAATATTATAATAATATGTTGTTTTATACCAATAATAATTAATTTCAAAATCATAATTGTATTTTTTTATAAACTAGTAAATTATATAATCTTATCATATTTAGAAGCTTATTAATTTATATTGGTCAAGTAAAATATTAGCACAAACATATTAAAAATATTAATGTGGTTGATATAGCCAAAAGTTTCATTTGTATATATCATTAATAAGTACGTAACATTACAAATAATAATACATAAAAATATTATATTTTCACTATAATTAATAATAATAATTATTTTTTATTAAATGTTACTTTATTATTTTCTAATTTTATATTATGTAATATAAATATTGAACCTTAGGAATATGAACCGCTTAGATTAATAGAAATTTAGGGATTGTATTTTTAACCCAATAAATTTGAGGGAAATAAAATCCAAGGAATTAATTCTAAAAACCTAGGGTTTAGATTCCCTTTGATTTTTAGTATTAATCTCATGGAATTATTATTCCATTGGGTTTACAATATCAATCCCTTGGGTATATTAATCTAGGAACAGTATTCATAGGTTAATCCTTGGGTTTATAAAAACATTAGTCCTTTGCTTTAAAAATATTAGTCCCTTGGGGTCTATAATACCTTTGGTTTTAGTACTAAACTTTTGGCTTTATGATATAATATAATAATGAATTAATTAAATATCATTTCATTAAATAATTAATAATAATTAATCTATTCATTCATTTTATTATTAATAATTCATTAAATAATTAAACAATTAATTAATAATATTTATTAATTAAATATTGTTAATATTATTAATTAGAACTTAAACATGAACGTAAGAACTTACATATATAATCATAAACACAGAGATGCAGCAAACAAACACTTCATTTCATTAATAGAAAAATATTGAACTACGCTTACAAACATAATGGAAATAAGATAGCTCGCGTGATGGTAGCTTATCTCTGAGAAGATATGTGGCGGCTACATGCCTCTGAACTGTGTTACAATGAGGCTCAAGGGCCTATTTATTATCAGAAATCATGATAAAACCCTAAACATCCAAAACCCTAACCCCAGGTGATGTAAAACCAAGAGTTTGTGGGCCCTATTGGGGTTAGTTGGGCATCCAACTCATAACTTGGTCATATTATCTCCATTTGGCACATATGATACCATGTTCGAAAGGTATCTTTGAGTACTACATGTTTCACCGTAAACCCCTTCCCATGGCTACAAGTGTGTTGTGGACTCCAAAAAAATGTTGTTTAGGGGGTCAAGACTACTCTCAAGGTCCAGGACTTGAAAAATTGCTTAAATAGTAAATTCTGAAATGAACAAGGAAACATATTGAATTGACTAGGGGGTCTAGTTGGAATAGGCAGGTGGCCACTAATATCCACCTAGATCAGTCCTCCTCCCTTAGGAAGCAATGGTCCCCATTGCGTGCAGAGCTTGCATGACATGAGGAAATTTTTGTTGAACCTAGTCCCTAGTGAGCCACGTATCGTGGTGAAGGAGTTGGCCTCCTTTGAAAACTCAAAATATCTCTATCCTATGCTAGTGAGTGTTATTGATCTATGTGTCCATGATCTGATCAGCCGTGGCCTGTTCCATGTAGTTCAGGGTGAGTTTTGTTGGTTTGAGCTATTCTGCAATGTCAGATGTGTCAAACAATGGTTGAAAGTATAGTTGAACGCGATCTACATTGAACACTAGGTGAAAACCAAGGAATGGTGGGATGCTAAACTCAAAGGCATTGTCCCCGGCGACCTTGGTGATGGTGTATGACCCATACCAGTGTCGACGAAGCTTGTGGTGGGGTCCAATAAGGCGCTCCTTCTACAAATGTAGCCAAATTTTGTCGCCCACTTGGAACTTGTGCGACACTCGATGTTGATCACGGTGTTGGTTGTACTTAGCATTGAATCTATCCAATATATCATGGACCTATTGGAGGATGTGTTGAATGTGCTTAATGAAGCTCTTAACCCTTTTAGCCTTGGATTGAACGTGAGTCGAATATACCTAAGTGGCTGCAAATGGTATGACCACGTCAATGGGGCATAATGGCTGAAATCCCAACCCTACATGAAAGGGACTATGGACTGTTGAGCTGTGGAGAGCTCTATTTTATCTGTGTTGGACACAGGGGAGACTTTCATCCCACGTGCGTGGATGCTTTGAGTTGTACATGCGCAAAATGTGTACGATCATCTTGTTGACAACCTTTGTTTGGTGATCAATTTTGGGATGGAAATTCGTGGACTGAGTAAGTTTTGTATCCAGCATCGACTAGAGACTTGAAAAAAATGCACTCAGGAATCTGTTATCTTTATTTGAGACAATGGACTGTGGGATCCCAAAGTGTACCCATACTCGCTCAAAGAATAGTTTTGTTGTGGCTTCTATTGTGATATTCTTCTTTCAAGCCGCCATGATGGCCATCTTAGAGAATCTATTGACGACGATGAAAATGCAATCATTGTCATTCTTAGTAGAAGGGAGGCCTAACATGTAATCCATGGAGACAGATTCCCAAGGCAGACTAGGATTAGGTAGAGGAATATACTTGCCTTTCTTCTTGATGGTTGGTTTTCCAATGGCACGCTCACTTGAAGGAACATAGATGTGTCCCAGGTGGCATAACAGTGCATCCTGAAGGTGAAAATTTGGAACTTGCTTCCCTTCCAGGAGTGTCTGGTATATGTTGCTGAATTCTAGATCGCTCTTGTAAAGATGTAGCGACGCCGATGTATCATGTCCATAAGAGTAGAGCACATTGATCAATTCCATTACCAATGGTCAGTTGAGGCAATCATCAACATTATTGGTGTTTCCTTTCTTATACTTAATGTTCTAAAGAAACTATTGCAAATAGGTGGACCATTTTCGATGGCGACCGTTCTACAACTTCCCTTGTGTTTGTATGAACTGTAGAGGTCGATGGTCTATGTGGATGACCGTTTCCTTGCCCAGAATGTAATTCTTCCATTGACGGTAGATCTACACAATGAAATACATTTATTTGTCATAAGTGAGGTACTTTTGGACAATGTCTTAAAGTGTCTCACTGTGGTAAGCAACTTGATGCCCATGTTGAGTAAGAGTTGCACCAATAGCATAGTTGGAGGCATCTGTCTCAATCTCAAATGGTTGTTGCAGGTATGGTAATGTGAGCACTAGTGCATAACAAAGGTGATTCTTCAACTAAGACAATGCTTGTTGTTGGGTCTCCGACCAAAAAGACTTTGGTTTCACTCCACCCTTGGTGAATTGACTTAAAGGCCAAGTGATATGAGAGAAACCCAACATGAACCTACCATAGAAATTGGCAAGACCCAAGAAGCATCTTATCAAGAGACAAGATGGGGACTATTAAGAGTCCCCGATGGGGGTGGGAAGCCTAAGGTAATTGGGAATCATGCTTGACCCTTTCTCAAGGTTAGACATGAACGTATTGATACAACTAAGAGCATGGAAACACCTTGATCAGTTTGCTCATGCAAGGGTAGATGTTAGTGGAGGGTGGTATTTATGCCCATGCAGGTGCCTTGGGTTTTACATAAGGTGTAGTGTTGGTTTTATCATGGAAACATTTTTTTTATGGTTTAAAGGATGAGGGGTAGCTTGGTGCACTAACCATGATTCCTATTCCTTTGGAGAAAATTAGGGTTCAGGTCAAGAGGCACACTACGGCTCTGCTCTTAATTGTGGAGTCGAGAGGTTGGAGATAGTTGTAGGGCACAACATGACCCCTTGACCTTCCTTGGAGTCTCTTTGGTGCCTACCGAAAGCACAAGGTAACCCTTTACATCTTTGTCTTTGGTTGTGGTCTCAACGTTTCCTCTTGTTGTTGTTTGACCCGAATTCTAACCTTTGTGGTGATCTTGGTGTTGTATTTTGGGTGGGAGGGGGAACCTCAAGTAGGTTTCTTGCAAGTAATGAGTTGGGTGTTCAACTTGCAACACCTTCAGAGGCCATCTCTCCACCTCCCTACTTGACTTATTCTCTAGGATCTACACTTGCGTTTGCGTTTTTTTTTTTTTTTTTTTTTTTTTTTTTTTTTTTTTTTTTATGTTTTATGCCTATGTTTGTGTTTCAGTGTCCTTTCTAAGGATGGTCTAGCCTCTGGACATTTAATTCGGAGGTCACAATTATGTTTGTGGCGGTTTTGTTCGTTTTTTTGTTGGCCTTTAATTCTTGTCAGAACAAGGGTTGGGATTATTTCTATTTTCTATTGGGTCTTTATCAGTGGGGCATCATCCTTGGTAGTTTAATTGGTTTTCTCGAAGGGTCTGTCTGGTTCCATAGTAGGGAAGTGCTTGATATTAAAATTTATGGTGCATGATTAGTGGTAGTGTAGTGGTAGTCTAAAGCCAAAGGAAATGCCACCATCTTCTTGTGTCTCAAGGTGCTTTGGTGGTCTGTGGGGGAGGGTTTTTAAGGTGGTTAAGTTTGGTATAAATTTTCTTCCATGGCTCCCAGACGAAGCTCCCGCCTAGCTATCCTTGATAAAGGCAAGGCCTTAGAGCCTTGACCGGGCAGGTGCCACTAGGGAAAGGAGACACTATTTGCATGTTCTGTTTAGAGAGGGAGGGTACGGGCTCGAGTTCCTCCCAGGGGTTGTTGGCCATTGGAGAGGAGGGGTGGAAAACCCCCTTGTACCACTGCATCTCAATTCCAATTGTCACTAAAATCTTAGTTGGAGGACTATGAGAAGAACCGTTGAGAGGAGAACAAGAAATTAGTTGTGGCTTTGTCTTAGATTCATTATTTTTAATGTCACTTTAGGGAACGCGTGGTTGTGATGTGGCGTGGACATAGCCGTATCTTGGAAAAGATGGAGTAACTATAAGCTTGATTGGTACACTTAGACTTACTGCCTTCCCCTCTAGTAAGGATTGGGCCAAACGGTCTGACTTCTGTCAACTTAGATGATTGACTATGTCCACTAGTGTCAAGTTAGTTTTGATGGTTTTTTGGCATCTCTGGCCACTGGAGATATGGTTGGCTAGCTTATGTAAATTTTGGAATGTTTGTCCTTGTCGATTAGCATTGGTCAAAAAACCCTATGGATAAGACAACATAATTCTTTGAAACAAGAAGGTAAATATTAATATTTGTAGTTAATAGAAAGTTATCACCTACAAAAAAAACTATTACTAAAAATATTATAAAATATTTAATAGAAATTGAATCCCTTTTATTTAACTAATAATTATTGAGAATTAATTTAAAATTCTAAAAATCCTATTCCAAAATAAAAACTCATTTCTACTTATTTGTACTTATTTAATTAAACATATTATTATACATTGAAAAATCAAATGTAAACTTTACTTAACATATTAATTAAAATAAAATCACTTCCGAAACTTTGCGTAAATACCCTTGGAGTCAGAGTTCCTAAAGTTCCCATCCTTAGCCTGCACGACCCCGGTTCTCCTTTAACGCTCAGTCGAAATTTAATTTTATGAAGCCTGACGGGGGCTGGGAGAATACACTCCGCGTTGATCTTCTAAGGTCCAACGAACACTTTTTCCATTATAAGATCATGATTCTGTAAAGCTCGAGATTCTCTAGCTTTTGTTATTAGTTATAGAGATGGTATTTTAGGCCAATGTCGTGATTTTGTTGTTGTTGGATTTGGTTTATTTTTATGTTATTTTGAAGAAAGAGGTGTTTGTAGCATTTGTTTAAGGTGTGGCTTTGGGTGTCAATTAAGGTGTTAATTTGGGTTTTAATCAGGTTGTTGAGGTAGAGAATGAGATGTTGTTATGGAGGAGGTGGCAATGCTTTTCAGGATGTCTTTGCACATGAATTGGTTGCCACTTATTTTAATGTGGTTTAGTCTGAGATGAGAAAGGAACTGTGAAACATAAAGACAAAAGTAAAGATTGAAAGGCAATCCCGTTTCCATTCAAAAATTATAGAAGACATGTCGGCATGGGTTCCTGCCCTTGAGACACATATGGTCAGGAACAACATTTAAATTTGGTTTCCTTGCATGGGCAGATAAAGACCCTCTTGGTTCGGTTCTGGTCATGAAAGACAAACCAGTAGAGAAGTACAATGTCTTAACCTTCTTAGAAAACTTTAAGAAAAAACCTTTTGGAGCTAAAGTTTTTTTATACATGATTGATTCTCGCCTTGTGCACGCGAAAAGGCAGATTTCCTGTGATTCTGATAATGGCGACTTGTTGGATCCTACTAGTGCAAGGGTGCCTGCAACACTACCTTCCTTGGAAAATGAGTAGTGACCAAGCGGGAAGGCTCTTGAGGAGGTATTTTGTGCTACAACCTTCGGGTCGTGCATCTTGGTTTCATTATATCCCCGGAGGTATGGAATTATGGTCGTATTCCCTATCTTGTCTCGGCATGGGCACATGTTTGTTTCGAGTTTCTTTGACGTTGTTGGAAGCATCCCACGTTTATGGTATATGTCCCTACCTTTATGTCATACGGAAATTATTTGTATTATAGTTATTGTTGTTCCCATACTTGATGAGCGGGAAGGCTCTTGAGGAGGTATTTGTATGTATGATGTTTTCTTGCAAATCGCCCCACCCTAGGAGCTATGTGTTTTGTATCAATGAAGCTTGGCTTTGCTTCTAATTGGGTAATCTATACTTTGTCTTGTTCTAGGGCACATTGTTATGCTCCTTAGGATGGTAAGAGTTCATAGCTTTGTTGTGTTTTCTATTGGGTTTTGTATTAGGGATATTATGAGGGCTTTTGAGTCTGATCTGTGTTTTTTGATACGCGACCAAGAAAAGTACGCGATGTATTAAAACCTTTGTGATTTTGTTTTGATGAAGTAGTACAAATATCTCAATTCAAAGGATAAATAAAATAATTTTTTAAGAAATTGGTTAATATTATAACTTATTTTATTATATAAAATTGGTAAATGTTTACAAAAAAATAACATCAATATTATGAAGTACTTCATTTATTTTTTAATTTATATTTATAACAAAATTATTTTAAAGTCTTAGTTTTTGACATTTTTTATTAATAATTTAACATAATAAAATGGGTAAGTTTTATTCTAAAATTTACAATAATTTAATTTAAAAAAAAAAAAATTAACTAAATCTCTATTATATTAAAAATTTATTTTATCATAAAAAGATTCACAATCTAAATTGATAATTAATTATTTAATTTACTTATTATTTAAGACTGAAAACAACTAAAAACATCAATATAATTGTTTTTAATACACAAACTATGTTAGTTAAAATAATTTTAAAACAATATCAAAATATCAATTGATAATAAACACTAAAACTTTATTTATACATCTTCTATTAATAAAAATTAAGAAATAACAAATAAACTAACCTGATTTACAAGAATTATAAAGCAACACCATGATTTATTAATAACCAACTGTATTCCAAAACCCACTTAAATTTAATTTAATCTAGATTAAATACTCTTTCATAATAAATTATTAATTTTATAAAAACTATTTTTTTTAAAATAAAATCTTAACTTTCCATATATTATTACTATTTCAAATATTTGAAAATTCCAAAAAACTGGTATACTTAATAAAAATATTTTATTCTAAATGATCAAAATAATTGACAACAAGCATAATAAATACCCTAAAGAAAAAGAATATGTAGGTGAGGAAATATTGTAATAGTTGTATTTGAATTATATTTTTATGGTGGAAATTCAGCATCATTAAAAACCTCTAGAACTAACTAGTGTAATATGGATTTACAAAAATCTCTACCAAATTTTATCAAAATCTTGCCTAAATTTCCATAATTTTCCAATTCAGAAAACAATATTTTTAAACTACATCCTAAAAGAAACCCGCGATGTTATATTTCGAAAGCAAATGACGCGTAGCCTCCAATAATGAACATAACAAGAACGTGGGTGTCACAAAAGAGATTGATATAGGCTTCTTCTTATCAGGTTTTTCAACAGAAACTACATGAAGAGATTCTGCTCCAAAACAGATCCAGTCTATACATGCATTTGGTCTTCCTAATTACATGCAGAGTTCCTGGTACGGAAACAAAGCAGCAATATAAAGGCGTCAACGAATGTCTTATGGATCGTCATGGACAGACCGATTGATCAACGATTTGAACTTTACACAAAATTATAATCAACACACTACGATGGAGGGCAGAATGTCAACCCTGTCACAACCTCGACACCAATCAAAATAAAGCAAAAGGCAGGCCGTGTCTAAACCTCGAAGTATCCCTGAGATCCACGTCCGTCATAAGCCATGCACCCTTTCATCTTGGTCCGTGGCGTCGTTATATCGATTCAAACGATATGTGCATCCTGCGCATAACTATACCACCAACGAAACCCTTTTGCTATATCCTGAGAGGACATGAATTGTTTCCTCGGATATATTGCACGATATTAAGCACGGTGCCCTCATGGAATCCAGATAATTGTGGTGCAGCTACAGACAGGGCCGGATATTAGGAAAACCCTATGGGTCTGCTAGAGACATTATTTTTGAGAATGATTATTATTAGAATGCATCGCCATATGTGAAGAACAATCAGCTCCATTAAAGCCGATCTGTAACTCTCCTGGGCCATCAAAATAACGAGGATAAAATCCCTACATATGCCTCGACTTTAAATAGCAAAATTTGAAGTACGTGAAAGTTGAATTTATGAAATTAGTGGCACGCCCTAGGTAAAACCATACCGAAGATGATTTTAAATGGAAGATTGAAGTAGATGCCAAGATCCATAGAACAATTCCCATGTCCCCTTCCACCCCCGCTTACGGATTTCTCATTCCCAGTCAATTCAAGCCGTTGTAACGTTTTATTAATTTAGCGAAGCGGTCTATTGTTCAAAGATCATATCCCATCATCCACTACGTTTTACAACGTTATCTTCAAATCTTTCAATATCTCACTATATTTTGGCCACTGCTCAAGTGAAGCTGTCTACTTTAGGGAACCGGCGTATTGTTCAAAGATCATATCCCATCATCCACTACATTTCACAACGTTATCTTCAAATCTTTAAATATCTCACTATATTTTGGCCACTGCTCAAGTGAAGCTGTCTACTTTAGGGAACCGGCCAATTGTTCAAAAATCGTATGCCATCATCCACTACATTTTAAAACGTTATCTTCAAATCTTGCAATATCTCACTATGTTTTGGCCATTGCTCAAGTGGATATTGTTGGGCAACCAGACCTAACCACTCTTGCGACATGGCACTTAGGTTAGTATCATAACTAAGATTAATATTATAACAAATTTATACATGTGGATATTGTTCGGCAACGAGAGCTAACCACTCTTGCGACATCGCACATAGGTTAGTATCATAACTAAGATTAATATTATAAAAAATTTATACATGTTATAAATTTATGCTAGAACAGTTATATAACATAAATGTTGGTAAATGTGGATTGGTATAGCACTTACCTCATAATCGTTAGTTGTTATTTTCAAGGGATTTTTTTTTTTTTTTTGGTCTTTCTAATGAGTTAGATATAGTGAGTTGTAAGTTTGTATAGGAATTTTAGATATAGTGAGTTGTAAGTTTGTATAGGAATCTGCGTTTGTAATAGCTATTTTTAAGTGACACTCCATATCCTCCATTCTTGTAGAATGGAGGTCTTCCATGTATTTTTGTAATTTGTGAGTTTTACAATGATTTTACATGGTATCAAAGCCACTCTAGTTTCTTTACATTTAACGGGGTTGTTAGAGTAATTCTCACCCTCATTTCGTTGGCTATAAGTTACATGGACTAACTGCCCCCCTACTAACATGAGACTAACTAACCACTCAATCTAATAGTAATGGTTTGGAAGTTTACTAATTCTTATCGGTTTTGGTGTAATAGAAAACTTCAACATGGTATCAAAGCCTTGGCCCAAGTTCAATTCCCCAAATTGGATTTGATGTGGGTGTTCGAGTAATTGTCACAGTCATGGTAAAAGTTTGGAAGATTCCTAATGCCTACTAGTTTTGGTGCAACTAATAGGTTCTATACAAATATTTTACTAAAGTCCCAAGTTCAATTCAAACCAACAGATGATCCAAAAGGGTTTGATCATTTTGCCTAACAATCCAGGTGGATTTGATACATTCTTATAAACAACCCTAGCAAATTTGATATATTTTTTGTTGTAGTTCTTATGGACTCACATGCACATTATTGTTGAGTCTGTAAAGGCATCATTATAGTGTCTCGATAAATAATTGTAGTGGGAAGCTTATTTGGAGGTGCAACAATTGGTGGAATCCTTTTCAGGTTATGGCACAACTCCCTTGCTAGGAACGATTGATATGGGAGGTAATTCACTTTCTTCTCGATATCAAAGTCAGAGGTGAGGATGTGGATATTTATTGGGATTTTTCCATCTCCATCTAAGAATTACTCTGTAAAATGGTGGCAATCTAGGAGTTACACATTCTACAAAATCTCCCCTCTCTAGGAGGAGTTACACATAATACACAATCTCCCTCTTTGGGATAATTTTTGTGGTAAAAAATATAATGTGCTATTTTAGTCCTATCGGCTTTGGTTCTAAACTACTTTCTCAAATTATCATCCATCATTTCATCGTTTTTCATTTTTCAATGTGATGAGGTTTTGAATTTTTATAGATCAATTATTTTGAATCAAAACTCTGTAAAAAGTCTCCTTAGTTGGGCAACACACATGCTTTCTTTGAAAACTATGTAAACATGTTTGTAAAGGTCGAGTTATCGTATATGTAAATTGTGTGTTGTATATTGACTAAAATCAGAACCAAATACTTTGGTAGTGTTTTTCATGGTGTAGTCCTTAGATCTGATACAACTACATTCCACCGGAAGGAGCTTGTATTGTGAAGTGGAAACTCAGTCAATTCCCATGTAAAAGTCTTGCTACCCTTCACTTAGCTAGTATGTGGATGGATTATTTTTGGAGTCCATTCATTAACATTTTATTTTGACCAATTTTTTCAATATTTTTAAAAACTTATAGAAGCTTTATAAGAAGGAGAAGAAGGCAATAGAGCAACTTCACAACATGGCTATTTGTTTGCAAAAAGAAAACACTACACATAGAATAGCTTCCAAAGCACTCTCATTGAGAAAAGTAAGAAGGTTGATAATCTGTAGCCAACTGTGGGCAAGTATTTTCATAATATTATAGATGAGTTTTACGAAAACATTTATCTTCTTGATTATTTGGAGGAAGACGTTGAGTCCTTTTCTGTCCTAGAAAATTCAATTTTGAAGAAGTAAATTTTTATTAAATATTTATGGAGGTTTTTTATTTAAAATACTCAAACCTCTTCATCAGGAAGCAAGCCATCTTCGAACAAAGAATAATAGATTGGATCAATATCAAACTATGCAACAATATTATCGCGCATTATCACAACAATTGATTGGAAAGGATGAGGTCATTCATATTTACAATAGTGTAAGTACCACTTTGAGTTGCAAGCCACTCATCTTGAAAATTCTTAGAAGGATAATGTTATTTTTAAGTTGCCAACCTCACTTGTTAATGTTAATAATGGTGATTTTATTTAACCTAGCTTCGAAAAAGACACCACTGGCATACGGCCTCAATTGTTAAGTAAAATAGTATATATAGAAGGATGACTTAGGAAGAATTTGCAAGTCATGACTATTCCTATTCATTCGATAATTGACACTTCAAGAGTATGTCTTGGATATGATCCTATTGCAACCTCATTACCAACATCCATTTCTTATGAGACTAGAGAGGTGTCAATTTTGTCAAAAAACATTAGATAGAAATGGTGGAAGAACATGGTCCTATAGATTATGATCAATAATTTTGTGAATTACTATTAAATTGATTCCAAATGATAGTGTTGTGACACTCATCTCTCAGTTTGTCGAATGAAAAATTGAGCCATATCAATCTCCTCATAAGGATCAAGGGAAATCTCCAAGGAATAAACATTCTTGGAAACATAATATCCCTACAATAAGTTCATTGTAGAAGAGACATGGAATGATGAACCATGAACGAGTGTCGACCATCAGGTTCAATTGTGGTTAGATCAAGGGATGGCAATATTGGTATTATGATGTATGTGTTGTACTTGATAGCAACCCACTTATAGCAGAACAACTCACTTGTATATGGTAACTAGATGAATGTACAGAAGAGATATCAGATGTGACATAATGCATGATAGTAGTGTTTACAGATGTGATGAAATGCAGGGCAGCTTCAAGGAATCAATTCAGAAGGTAACTCACTCAGACGAGAGATCACAATATATCAAGTTAACAACATAGAGTTACAAATTAGACTGCATAGAATGAAGAAAGAGAGGTATACGCAGGTTGACCATTGGCCAAGCCACATATACACGCGGGTTCACTGTATACAAGCTGTTTATACGTACACACAGACTTTCACAAAAGGAAAAGCACGTATACATTGGAAAGCTAAGTTTTTGGTCCGAAGTATTTGGTCCATGGTATTTTGATCCATGGTATTGGTCCATGGTATTTGGTCCCAGGTATTGACCCTAGGTACTTGATTCAAGGTATTGGTCCTAAGTGGTTTTGGTCCATGGTATTGAGGAGGACCTGAAACTATAAAAGGAGGAGAAGATCATTAGGCCAAAAGCCACAAGCATTGAATATCTGATGAAGTGTGAGATCTAGTATGCAGGTTATTGGGTTATGGTGCATTGCTGGATTTGAACCAAGGAGGAACCTTAGTGTTTGATGAAGGATAAAATCTAATGATGTATCAGGATCTGAAGGCTTGAAGTGAATTATATTTATGTGATTTGATCATGTATCTGTATAACTGGTGCATGTTGTATTCTGTAAAGATGATGATCTGGGTATGATTGAAATCTGGAATAGTAGTAAAGTTTAAATCATCATTTATAGATCTGTACGTAGGTTAACTTTAGAAAAGGAGCGTATACACACTGGTTCTGCATATCAAAGTAGCGTATACATCATAAATTTGGTTTGCAGATCTGTACGCTGGTTCACTTTGAGGAAATCGCGTATGCACGTAGGTTCGACACATGGAAGTAATGTACCTTATAAAATACGTTTTAGTTGTTTCTGTTTGTTTTTGCAGTGTTTTGGGTTCTGGCTTGGGTTCTGGTTAATGTATTCTGGTGATAGTATTGTGAATGATCAGATTGATGGGTTGTCAAAGTGAATGATTGATTCAGTTGTGGTTGCTTCAAAAGGTGATTGGTTGATGCAGATATATTTGATATGATGTTGTTAATGGATCTAGTCTGAAAATTTATGAAATGTGGTCCCTGGAAGAAAAAGGAGAAGGTCGTAGCCTTCTGTAGGTTGGCGCCTACGTACTAATAAACACATCGGCTAGCACAAGAGCTAGGGGGTTGTAGCTCCCTTCCAGTAGAAGCTGGAGAATGAGAGAAGGTTGTAGCCTTCTACAGGTAGAAGCCTGCGTATTGGTATAAGATTCCACCAGTACAAAAACTGTAAACAAAATTTTCTTATTAAAAGAAGACAAAGATGATTGCAACAGGTGGTTTTCACCCACATTGGGTTTCCACCTTATATCTTGGTGTTCATGTGTGTTGCTTATGTGTGATGCTTTAATTTTTTTTTATTGCACTATCTAATTAATTCCTGATATACTGATTAAAGTTCAATACATGATAATTTGGGTAAATCAAAAGATCTCTTCATATACGTTGGTTGCATTAAGTACAGTCACGTATAAACACTAGTTCACTCAGCTGAAGTGGCATATGCAAATCAGTTTTGAAAATTAAATTATTGATTTGATAATACTGATTCACTCCCCCTCTCAGTATTATTTCCAACAGGCAATGCCATCATCTAAATAGATATTTGTAGGGTTCATATTGTTGTGTCTCAATAGTTGTGTAGTCATATAATTTCCTCTTGTAAGATATTGATTTTTGTTTCACCCTCAATTGTGTTTCCCATGGGTTATTTTTTGACAACAAAGACTATTGATTCTTGCCAGTATTGGAGTTGTGTTTCAAGGGGGGGAGGTATATGACAAAAGATACTATTTCCATTTCTTTTTTGTTGTTCAATATTGTCATTTATTTTATTTCATTAGTCTGATCATGACAATGTTCAAGGGTATGGCTAAGTTTGCCATACTTATAGGCCTTAATGTTTGTTTATTGCTTGATGGTGTTGCTTCTATTTGAAACCATTTGTCCTGGTTCTTTACTAATGCTTATTTCCTCTAAAGCATTTTTTGGAAAGTTGGCATTGTTTTTCACCATTTTGCCTCTACAACATTTCTGCATCAGAGATCAACCAACCTCATTGAGGTTTCATGGAACTCATATTCACAGCTTTGATACTTGATCTTTTAGTGCTTCTTGATTGGAGTAGGCCTCTATGCTTTCCATTTAATGGATTCTTTTGGGATAAAGAACTTCAGCTCCATGCTTATCTAAGTATTGAAATATTTATCTCTTTTGGAAAAGATTTTTTCTTTATTTTTACTCCTTGTGTTTTTCTTAAGGGATGGTTTAGAGTTGGTCTTTTCTAATGCTTCCTTTACCAATGAGTTAGCTATAGTGAGTTGTAAGCCCCCATAGGGACTTGTATATTTCTAGTTGTCATAGTTATCTTTAACCAACAATAGGCCTCCTCCAATGCTATATAATGGAAATCTTGTATGTATTTTTGCAAATTGTGACTCATTCAATACATTTAAGGTAATATGTCTCACATTGACAAGGTTAAAAAAACATAAAAATTAACTAAATTATAATATTATTTTAAATTATTACTAGTATTAAGATGATTCTTAAACCATATATCTTTTAAAATCATCTACGAGATCAAGTCACATTGTTGAGGTGCAAAATCACTTTGGAATCAAAAAACTTTTAAAAAACATGTCTATTACCTCACAGTACTTGGTCCCTCTTGCCTTGGATCGATCCCTGGGTTGTGTGTGTGTGTAATATATATATATCAATATTATATATATAATATATATATATATTATATATATATATATACTATATATATTATACATTTTATACATATACATATACATATACATATACATATACATATATTCATTGTTTGAATTGCAGTTCTTAATGCATAAATGGATTGAGCATATTGAAAATCTTCTTCTACACTTAGATTGTGTTGGACACACGTGTTAAACTTGTAATGACAAGAAATATTTTATGTATTTAATACAAAATTGACCTGATGTTATTAGATCCAATAATAGTGAAAATGTAGAATAATGAGTGCACCTGAAATGTTTTAACTATATAAAAAAAAAAAAAAAACAAAACAATTGTTTTATATAATATATAAAAAAAAAATTAGAAACATATATTAACCATATACGTTTGTCAGTATTGGATATGTGAAAACATTAATAATTTATAAGATTCCACGTTATCCATATTAACATGTTTTTCCTTATTAATATATTTTAAAATACACTTTAATATTACTTAATCATGTATATCTAAATATTTTATTTATAACCCACATTGAATTTTTTTGTATCAATAATTTTAAATGTTAAGGAATTTAGACTTCCTAATAGTATATTGAATTAATATAGTTTGATCCGTTCTATCATCTTAATTACATAGTATTATTTGGCTATTAATATCATCTTTATTAAAGTAATTTCGAACCTTATTACAATTATTTTTTGGAATAATAATATGCAAGAAGTAATTTAATAAATTATTTTTTATTTCTTGATTTTCAATTTTATACATAAATATAATATACAACATATATATATAATATAATATATATATATATTTTAATATATATATATATATATATATATATATATATATATATATATATATATATAAACATTATTGCTAATGATATTATCTTATTTATAGACTATTATAATGTTATATATATTGATTAATAAACAATTAATAAATCTAGTCTAAATAAATTATCTTTTTAAACTATACTCTAAGATTATTTGAATTCATACTATTGATTATTATAACTATATATATGGGTTAATAAACAATTAAAGGAAAGAGATAATTTACCAACCCTATAACTATCTAGTCATTATTTCTAATATTTATTTAGTTTATGTATTATAAACGGTTGAATATATTCTATTTTTAAACTTAACTATCCAATAATATATGGAATTAGTTTATTTTTACCCCTTCTTACCTAAAATTTTTATATATATTCGATAAAATAATTTTGAACCATTAGATGTAATAATAGATTTACATAATTACTTGGGTATTTTTAAATATTATAATTGGAATAATAATATTAGAAAATAAATTATTAAATAAATATAGATTAGTTAGTGAATATAAATTATTAAATAAATTATTATATTATATTTATAGATTATATAAATGATAAATTAAAATATTTATTAAATAAATATATAGATGAACCAATAGTATTATTTTATTCGAAATTGGTTCGCTATATGTATTTTTATATATTCATTTATTAATAAACTATTATTTTTAGTCAAATAAACAATTGAATTTCTAGCTAGTAAAAGTACTTGAATTATATATTTTAGCTGTTATCAATCTAGACGTTGGTGTCTCTGCCCAGACTATTTAACAAGCTAAGCTGGATCGGTTCTTCAACTTGTCCTGACGATGAACGACATTGGTTGGTTCGAAATGCGTCGACAAATTATCATTTATGTGATTTCGCCGAAAATTCTCTAAACAATATGATAGTAGTTTATAAATTTGACCGATATTCAAATTGCCATAATTCTTACTTGACATAGATTTAATAATATGGTGTTGTTTATTTTACTGTGTTTGCAACAAGTTTGAAATCCTACGCTTTGTTTCTGAATATCCTTCTATTCCTCTCTAACCAAATCTGTCAACTGATGAATTTGGGAAGAGCAGTCCAAGCTGCTATGATTAGTTTGTTTTTTGGGTTTAGACCTGGGTATCTGGCCAGCCATCCAGCAAACAGATCCGGGCTGGGGCAGGGGAGGGTGAAGTTAGAATTCCAAGCTCCAAGGAGCTTTTGCCAGATATGGGCTGCAAATCTGCACTCCAGCATGAGATGGAGGGTGGTTTCAGGCTTGTCTTTACATAACATGACAGAATGGATGATACAAACCTATGCCAACAAGACATTGAGCTGGGTGCTGCACTCAGCCTCCAATTCCAAAAATCGACCACCATCCTCGTTTCTCCCAAAGAATGGCAAATTAGAAAAAATGCAGAGGACTTTCAGTCCTGGATTTCCAAGCAAACAATTCCCTTTCTCTTCTTTGACAGGGCAGCCAAGGGAAATCCATGAATTGCTGGCGCGGGAGGGCTCATAATAAATACAGGAGAAACTCCTACTCACAGATATGCCTGGGGACTGGGTCACTCTTCTAGCATGTAAGCTGAAGCGTTGGCCCTTCTCCAAGGGATCAAGCTGCTTAAAGAGTTGGGACTTAAGGAGGCTAATGTTTTTGGTGATTCACAGGTCATCATCAAAACAATGGCGACAAACTCTACCCCACCAGATTTGGGTTTTGCAAGGACGATCACAAGAGTCAAAGATATGTCAAAGACCCTGAAATTGGAATATTTCCATGTGCTGAGAATAAATAACAAAGAGGCAGACGTTGAAGCAAACAAGGCAGTGCAGTTACCTGCTGGGACTATTCTCAGAGACAAAGAAACATCGTGGGACCCAATTCCTTAATCTTCCATGTTTTACTGCATTTTATTGAAGCAATTTGTATGCATTCACAAGCTCGGGCAAATAAAAGAAGTAGAACTCATTGTAAAATGCAAGAAGAGATGATTCATAAGCGTATGCGCTTTGATCTTCTTGTTGGAGAGGTGCTCAAAAACCAGCCCCATTATCTGTAAACTGAGTTGTGGCTTTATGCCAAAAATCTAATGAAATCCCATAACCATTTTTGTAATAATAATAATATGGTGTTGTTTATAAATTGATTTTTTTTTTGGGGAATTTTGTAATACTTTCTAATTGAAATGTGATTTTTTACTGTTTGAAATGTGAATGCATAAATAGATTCAACATGCTAATAATTCAGGGGATTCTCAAACTAATCCAAGTTCAAAAGTCTTAGATGTTCTCCGAAATATTGCCAAGTTGTAGAGCTTGTTGCGTTGAATCCGGCCGTACATTCAGTCTCTCATTTGGCCTCGCGATGAAAAAGAAATTTCTCGTTGAAGTTTATGTTGAACCGGTGCAAAAGGGGCTTGTTGGCCATGTGGCGTTCCTGCAACTCAACACATGGCAATGGTAAAGTCAAAGTCCAGTTTGGGCACATGGTGAGATTTTGGGTATGATTGGTTGAAGGTGCATAAATTAATGTGTGGGTGCATTAATGTGTAATTGGTGAACAAAGGCAACAAACTATGTATTAAAAAACCTAAATATCATGGTGGCGCAGTTTCAAATGTCAAACTTTATATTAAAAACCATATAGTAAATGGTGGGCGCAAATGTGGGATGGTAATAAACTATAGTGCATATATATATTAACCCATTGCTACAGTCCTAAAGCAGAATTATTACAATGTTAAAACAGGTTGATGGTGAAGCAGATATATATATTAATGTGTTGGTTAACACTATGGTTAGAAATGTGAGATACCATTGCATAACCTTGTACTCGCCGACATGTAAATGTGGCAACATCACATTCACCAAAGTTCGATGGTGGAGTCTTCACATATGTGTCATGGTGGCATGATGAGTATGCAGTCTATTCGGCGCGGACTCCACCCTTAATGGCGGGGTGCCATAACACACCATCGCTACGGGTAGGACATCACCGCCAAGGTCATTTCCACGAAGTGTGGTTTCATCTGTCGGAGAATATTGATGTGTCACTGGTTGAGGTCCAGACACATCAGAGCCTGCAGTCAAACAACGCGCAGGTGGTAGAGGGGGCGATTACATGCCACGGAGCAGGTAGAGACCGTCGGGGGTTAGGTGCCACAGGTTCAAGCATGACCATCGGGTTATCATCTTCAAAGTTTGGGTTGAATCTTATTGCACCAAGGTATTTCGGTGATAAAGTTTGTTATAAGATACATATATCATGTATTAAGTTTAATGTGCCACATAATAAACAATTATTTGTCCATTGTTTTATCAAATGAGTTCTCTTTTATGAATATAGTGAGTTTGTTTTTTTTTACAAAAGATACTTGTAATTTCATTCGTATAAAATATTTATGAAGTTACATTTTGTATATACAATATGGAGAGTGTATTCATGCAATTTCAACAACTTTACATATATGGCTCGCCATAACAAAGCCATAAATGACAAAGCATACATGGATTAACATAGTCATATCTGACATATATGAGAAAAATAAAAAACCTCTAAATTGTCCATGAAGATATAAAAAAATTGATAACCAGAAGAAAAAACAAGCAGACCCAAAAAATATGATAAGAGCAGAATGAAAAAGCATGGACCAACTTGAACACCTAAACTACCCCAAAAAAAACTAATGTTGTAGGTTGTAACATAACACTGCCTGTTGAGAGCACATAAAATTTTGAAAGGAAAACAAAACAAAAATATGGAGCAAGATATGAGAAAAACCAGAGTATCATCATATGTCCACAACCAAAGCCACCACGTACCTTATATGGACGATGAGTGTATTCAAAAATTCGATCGTTAGGTTCCTCTCCTTGTAAATATGAGAACATGAAAAAGATGAGTAAATTTCGGTATTGTGAAATATCTCGTCAACTATAAGCAGAAGAGTGATGTTCCTACATGTAATAATGCCATTTATATAGTTTATAGATAACATGGAATCCCCTAATATGCAAGAATATTGTTTCTTTTGCAAACAAAAATATTTTTTTTGCATGCGAGGAGTTCAACAATATTGTTTATCCCGGGACCGAAATCTATTTTAACTTTGACACTGTGAGATGGATATAGGAAAAGAGTGTCTGAATGTTATCCCATTCTATTATGGGGGAAAAATTTTCCTCATAATCGACCCCTTCCTTCTGTGCAAAACCTTTTTCCATAAACTCGACTTTATGCATGTCAATTGAGCCATCTACTTTATACTTGTTCTTGAAGATCCACTTGCAGGGAATTGGTTTGGTTCCCAATGGAGGATCAACCAACTTCCAGGTTCCATTCTTTATCAAAGAATCATAATATTTCCGCATCACTTCTTTCAATTCATCGTGAGCAGTAGATTCTTTGAAGGAAGTTGGTTTGAAAGATATAGACAAATTTATTTCATAACCATGATAAACATCCATATCAACACGTGAATCAGGATTGTCTACATCAACTTCATTTTGTTTAGTTGAGCTTCTTGTTCTTGTATTTCCAACCTCATTGAGATGAACACTTTTAAGCATCTTTGTGATCCATTTTGGAGGGCCTTTCTGAGATGGCCTAGGTTGCTTAGTTGACTAAGATGAGGTTGAATCAAGATTCAGACTCCCAATTATCTCAATCACATCATTTAAAGTGTCATCTTTATTAGTGGTTGGAGCTTCATGCGGGGGAGAGAGTGCTTCAGATGGATATTCCACAAATTGATCTAGTATAGGGATCTCTGCTTCAAGATGTGGAATCTCATTATCAAATCTTCAAAAGACTTTGCATGTTCAAATCTACCCAAGCGATCAAGGTGCCGCTCAACAACATTGTTAGCCTTGGAAAATTCAAGAAAGATCACATCTCTAGATATCATAAACTTCTTATTAACTTCATCATAGATAAAATATGCTTTGGAGGTATCTGAGTACCCCAAGAAGATACATTTTTGACTCCTTGCATCGAGTTTGTTTTTTGTTCCTTAGGTATCAAGACATAATAGGTGGAACTAAAAACCCTGAGATGCCTCACTAAAGGAATGTGGCCACACCACATTTCATAGGGAGTCGTCTTGTTTTTAATAGCATGAGATGGACACCTATTCTTTATATACACAACACATAGAATTGCATCATCCCAAAACATCAACTTAACATTCTTGAAATACATCATTGAAAGTACCATACTTAAGATTGTCTTGTTCATTCTTTCAGTTAGTCCGCTTTGTTGGGGATTATAAGGCACGATTGTTTGATGTCTGATCTCATGCTAGAGAAGATAGCTTTCAAATTTATTTGAAGTATATTATTTTCCATTATTAGTACGAATAGAGCCAATATGAGATTTTGCATCAATTTCAATCCATGCGTGAAAGTTCTTGAATGTTTCAAAAACTTCATATTTGTTCTTCAATAAATATACCCAACACATTCTGATGTAGTCATCAATAAATGTAATCATATATTTATTACCATTTGTAGAAGGAACAAGAATTCGGCCACATAAATCAGAATGAATGAGTTCAAGTTTTCTATTTGCTCTGGAATGAGAATCATGAAAAGGTTGTTTGTTGTGGTTTCCTAAGATACATGCATCACATTGCTTAAGTTTCCTAGGAATAGTTGCCAAATTAGTAACACCATTTTTCATCAACAAACGAAGGTTGTCATAGTTCAAGTGCTCGAATCTAGCATGCCATAAAAGACTTGATGGAAGTGTACCTTTATTATAGTGAGAACTGTATGAAACGTTTTTTGCATGAACAAAGGTTCCTTACATCTTCATAAGTCTTTCTTATTCTACCCCAGTCATGTCAAGTGAGTGATTTGATGCTTTTTTGACCTCAACCTTGCCATAAAAAAAGTGAATGGATTTTCCTTGCTGGAAACTATGGAACAAAGACAACAAGTTTCTCCTCAGCTTCGAGAGGTATAAATCATCATGTAGAAGAAATTCTGGAAGACTAGGCAGTTTCAGCCTGATGGTGCCAAGCCCTAATGGCTTGAGTTTTGACTTGTCTACAAAGTAGCCTACTCCATCAACATTGTGAATGAATTCTTCAAAGGAATCTCTTCTGAAAGTCATGTGCCATGTTGCTCCTAAATCAAGCAACCAAGCATCTTTCCATGAAGCAAGTGAAGCATTGAATAAGTCTTTAGTTATGACAATGTTGCAATGTGCCACAACATAATGAGCAGACTCTCGTGTGCTTCCTTCCCATTTACCAGGTGTTTTACCTTTTTCTTCATTTCTTTCCTGCTTGATTTTGTCCCAAGGAAGCTTACATGTGGGAGCATCATGTCCATTTTTGTTACATGGTATGCAATGAAGATCATACCTTTCTCCTTGGAAATGTTTTCTGCTTGCCTCTAAAATTCTTCCTTCCTCTTCCTCTTCGGCCACCTCTTCCTCTAGAAGAATCCTATGCATGTTTCTTCTCTTTCTATGTGTTGATGGCCGGAAAATCGCTGCCACAACATTGGGGGATAACCACCCGGTCCGGACCTTAGTACAACTCCTTTTCCGTTTGGGATGGTGGCTCCAACTGGAGATAATGGGACCAGTTTCCCGATAATAAAATAAAAGTGATGGATGGGTGATGAATAGTTTGCTTAAGTGATAGGCGACTAGCTTATTCTATTGACAGAAATAGGGAAACTAATACTAATCCCGGGAACAACTTATTCATCCGGAATGCAGCGTTAAATAATATTTATCTATCAAATAGGCATGTAGATAATTCTGTAAAATAAATAAGGGACATTCAATCATTCAACGATTACTTCATATGAATAGTCACAATGAAGCAATAAACACAAATTACTGCATTCATTGTTTATATCATCGATACATATATATGATTGAAAGGGAAGCATGCGATAAACAACCAATAGTTGAATGCATAAGGAATGCTGTGAAAAGCACATATATATAAGCGATAATAGCAAGATCGATTTAAACAACAATTCATATAACAAAAATGAGTACATACGCAGATAATAGTACCATGTGAGCTGCAGATCAATCCGAAATATCAATCGCTATTCAAAATTCCTTCTTCAACACAGAAATGCTTTTAAACAATGACAGTAGTGCACATTTGCATAAAAACCTTTCTCATTAAATTCAGAATAATTGGTCCAGTTTCATAAAAAAATATCCCTGAAGTACAATAGTGCAACTTCAGGGTTTAAGTCATATACAAAACTTTACGACCCTTTCTAAATGCATGAAAGGGTCTATAAATACTACTAAGCTAAAAAAATCTATGAAACAAAATCCTACTAAATTGGTATCAGTAAGTGCGATCTAATTCTCAGGGGTGATATGGCAGTTGGCGACGTGAGTCATGACTCAGGTTGTTTGCCCTTAAACCTGAGCTGGCTTATCGCAAGCATTGGCTCCACTTCTGGCGGTTTGTTGAGGCGCAAACTGAATTGGGCGGTGAAGGTGGCATCCTGAATGTCGGGTATAATATACCCGACAGCATCTGTAAGGCATTTCAAGGAGGCTCTTTGGCTGTATGGCTTGATCAAGAAGAACCAATAAGCATCCCATGTCAAACTGTTGATTCTAGCGATTAATCTTGCGTTTTTCTCCAGCTTCGGGTAGCATGAGTGCTCCAACATATTTTCCGCTGTTAATTGACCTGGAGTACATTGGGAAATCATATTAGACAAGTAAAGTGTATTATTTACTAATTCAA
The DNA here is from genome assembly GCA_000404065.3 of Pinus taeda. Classification (NCBI taxonomy): domain Eukaryota; kingdom Viridiplantae; phylum Streptophyta; class Pinopsida; order Pinales; family Pinaceae; genus Pinus; species Pinus taeda. Next base: position 193,444 of record APFE030389286.1, read on the forward strand.
CCAAATTTCCAGTGGTTTTTTTGCATCTGGAAATTGCTCTTTCTGCCTTCATTAGTTGCGATTGCCATTCTGTGAATAATATTTATTTGTGCTATTCCATAATTCTCGGTAGATTAGTCGCCTGGCCTATATCGAAATCCTGCCATTCTATAAAGTTTGTCAGTGTTTCTTCGGCCTGATCCAAATCCGTCCTTGCTTTTTCTACCTTTTCGCTTATGGATGCTACCAACTCGCACAATGGTTCTGCTTCTGTAATCTGCTGACATAGTAGCTTAACCTGATTAATCAATGCCTTATTTAACTGAAGCACTTCTTCTTTGAATTCATCTACCTGAGGGAGCTTTTTCATTTGCTCAATTTGAGTGGTTAATTGAGCGATTTGCTCATCTTTTGCTTTCATTGTTCCCTCAGTTGATATTCTTAATTGCTCCAGTGCCGCCGATAGCTCCTTTTGCCTTTGGATTGCGCCTTCATCAATCCTCTGCTTTTGCTCTTGTAATTGCTTGGTCAGCTGATTATTGTTCTGTTGCTACACTAGCAATTCTTGCTCCGCCTGCTCTGCCTTCTGCTGAACTTCTGATAATATTGCCTGTAGCGAAGAGATGTCTTGGTCCTTGGTCTTCAATAAACTGCTTACCTCCGATGCTTTATCAATGGTTGCCACTGAATATGCTCCAATGAATTGCGATAGCTTGGTTAATTCATCAGAGGGGTCGAATTCCTCTTTTCACACAACATTGCCCGTTACTGTCAATTCAGGGAATGGGGAAGGTTGATCAACTCTTCTCCTTTTCCTCTGTCGCTTTACAACAGCTTTATGCTTAGGGCTATAAAATACATCTAAAGGAGGAATCTCTTCAATTTGCAAAACGATTTCTCCCATTGGATCTTTAGGAATTATCTCTGTTTCTTTTGATTTGTGTAGGCCGCTGGTTTCTCCCGAAACCTGTTTTGATGTCGCTTCTTGCGTGTCGCCTTCTTTAGAAACCTCATCATCTTTCGAGCACTCTAGGTTGCTGATAATTGTACTGAATTGCTGCCATTGCTGTAGCAAATTCAGATCAACCAGTATATCATTATTGTTTTTAGAGTTGCTCTCTTCTTGGGCTTTCGCCTGGGTTTCTTCTTGTCGCTGCACATTTTCCTGGATTACTTCCTGCCGATGGCTATGCACTTCCTCCTGTTGCTTTGATGTAGTAGGAGGTGGCGTATTACTTCGCTGTTCAGGTTCGCTTGATCTCGTTGTCTTCGGAACAGTCGCTAACAGGTCTAGAGGCAGAGTTTGCAACCTCTATTCTCTAGTTCTATTAAATTCAACTAGCCCTTCATCGTTATACACATTTCTAGCAAGCGAATTAACTTGATACAATGATTCGGCTGATGCAAACAAATCCTTGAATCTATCTTCTTTGTGCTTGACCTTGGCCAATTTGGCTTGGTCGAGCGCATTGTAAGCGATCTTCCTCGTATCATACTGCCTGCTTGGCAGAGTAGCCAGAGTGAGCAAATTCATTTTCCCAGATTCCTTCTCTGCATGTTTAATATCATGCAGGGTATAAATGCCAATCCGTAAGGGAAAAGAAGGCCAAACATGTTTTTTCGCTCTTTTCAGGGTCTGAGTAACCCCTTCAGCATTGATTTGATAAGTTACTTCCTCGCAAGTAACTTATCGGGGATGTAAAGTGGCAGCACATGCGGCCTGGCCTGACTGCCAAAAACTCTGATGTAGATGAATTTCTCCTCCCTAAACCAGCTTGCTACTGCAGTCAAATCTACCCCTTCTTGCTCAGAAATCTTTGGGGCAGGTTTATCAAAAATGGAATAATGAATTGGCAACATAAAACCGTTGTAGATTTGATAAAGATGGTGCTTATAATTAGTCTTACACAATTTTTGATAATATATGTGAATGAGTGTGGGTTCTTGTGACGTCCACCTCCATCCCAGTACAAGAAATTTAGAATTAAAACACAACACATCCATCACATAGGCAATGTAATAGAATGACGGAATAACCCTTTTTGTGACGCGATAGTTAGACCTGAAATCGAGGATGGCTTTGGCTAATTTGTCGGATAATATAACCGCCCAATCCATAATTTCGCCACTACATGCCGCCTCCATTAAGGGGACCATTTCTATGGTAAAATTGGCAGAGTCATGCAATCCCCATAGTCTACACATCATAATTCCATCATAGCAGTAAGGAGAACATAGGGAGTCAACTGAGTACTTACCCGAGGTTTCGTCCTTGTGTTTCGCTGGGTTCTGTCTCCAGCCTCGAATTGGTTTAGACTCGGTCTCGTTCTCTGCTCGAAATTTCTCCAAAAATGCCGAATTGTATTTTTTCTCTTCTGTCGGTAGGTGATACATTAGCCTTAGATCTTCGGCTCAAAAAGAACCGAAAATCCTCCCGTCCGCAGTGCTAAACAATCTGTTGATAATTGGGATTTCTTGGATTGCCCAACTTACCACGTCCGTGTATGGGAGAATTTGCTCCCGCGCCGCTATTCTGTGCAGAAAGGAGTCGACCAAGTCTTTTAAATTGGCGTCGGATTTACTGGTGTTATCACATGAGATTTCTACCTCGGTCACCTTCGGCTCTTCTTCTTCAATCAAATTATACGTCCCTTGCCAAGTGGTTCTGTTAAGTCCAAAGCACGTTGTATCTGATATAAGCCCTTTGTTCTTACTGCTTGGATCAACAACAGCTTGCCCCGCGGCTGGCGAAGCAGTAGGCATTGTGGTCTTCTTGGACTTCTTTCCCATCCCACTTTCTTCTCTCTCTATGGAAGAATCCTGCACAAAGCGAAAGATAGGCGTAACACAGGCAACAATAACATGAATTGAACAGAATGAAGTATATATATCTGGATGCATTCATAGCGATCAATTGACTTAAGGTGGCCTTTGGATCAAATCCGTGGATAGATCACAAGCCTGATGTTCTCATTAAATGGTCGTTATGGCCTGTCAATCTCATTAATTCCAGTCGCTTCGATTAATGGTCGAATGATTCATTTGAAGCATGCCTTGGGCGATTTGGCGGTTTGAACGCGGATGAGCAGCTTTTCAAAGGATATTGCCTTAATTACGAATAAATCATATTTAAACTGCCATTTATGACTTTTTCTTTGAAAACTGCACTTTTTCCCTTTTCGTAATCAGGCATCGGGGAAATGCTAAGTTATTACATTGGTTTTGTTTGGAATCCGCGATCGCCGATAGCGATATTGCATCACGTCGGGAACGGCTAGGAGGGTCACTTAGAATGAGGGCATGGTGAGTCGTCGATCGCCGATAGCGATATCGCATCGCATCGGGAGAGGGGGAGCTTATTTGTACTTTATGTGTTATCACCGATCACCGATCGCCGATTTCGCATCGCATAGGAGCAAGGGTTGTTACTTATGTTACTTTATGCTTTTGCTGATATCCGATAGCGATTTCGCGTCGGCGAAAACCAAGTTGTCCTTTAAGTTGTGCTTTCTTTGTCATTGCGATATGCGATCTTGCGATCGGTTTATCTCAATGATAAAGATAAATCTTTTTATGTTGGGGTTTTTTGATTGGCCCTTTAATAATGTTTCCTTTTATTCGAGCCTTTTTTGAAATAGAACTCTAAATTGATACCAATTTGAAACAAAAATTAAAAGGGACCCATTTCACATTATATTTTTAGAATAGTAATGATATGAAATGGGGGGTTGTTGTATGGCACAACAATTGGCGATTCGCTGGAAGAAACAGTTATCTCTGAAAAGTATAGAAATACTTAAACTTTTTCAAAATAGAAATTTTATTCAAAAGGGGAAATTCTAATATAACTAGGTATAGTTGTATTCTAGACAAAACAAAACTTTCTTCGCTAATTTCCTCTTTTGTTAAAAATAAAGACATTCTAGATTCTAAATTGGCGTTTGTTGGTTGATATTGATAAAACAGAGAACTTTTTCCAAATCAGCTAGTAAAATTAACTCCTTTATCACAGGTAGAGCCTCTGTTGCCAGCAAACGTCCATAGTTTCGACAGGGATACCTTTAAACCATATCATTGTCTATTGTCCCATTCACTTCAGATCATGATTAACAGAATGAATTCAAAATATGTTTTTCCACATTTTGTATTCGTTTTCATTTTCTGCTATTTTTGTAATATAAAAAATCATTGCCCTGGTGTGGTGGCCAGTTAAGTGACAATGCCATTCATTGGTAGTAATCTAACCGAGCAAGCTGGCTCGTGATGCGACCCCTTGTCTTACAATTGAAGCCATTACCCTATTTTGGTATGCAGTATTGGTAATGTCGGCTAAACTATTTTCCTATGAACATGGTAAGCACGCTTTTAATAAGACCTATCAACTTTTATACCCAGCATTCTTGGAATTACACCCTGAATAATCGTGAACTTGGGTAAATGGGATAGAATATTTTCCTCCTTAAGAGGGGATGGATGACAAGGTAAGAGTTTGAGATGATGAATTTGGATTAGCTTCTATTTTAATATTGATAACCCTTTTATAACCAATTTGAAAAATCTAAAAAGATTTATAAGATTTATCAATTTCAAGAGGGGATTACTAAGATTGTAGTGTAGTTTCAGAATGCAATTATAACTAATTTCCTAGAAGTCATTTCTTTTGTTTAATACTTCTATTTATTTAAAAGTAAATATCGCATTGCTTGTTTTTGAGGAACTCTTTGAATACAACAAAGGTCAAATAGAAAATGCCTTACAGTTTTATTTTCTAATTTTTCTACAAACTATAAAAATACTATTAAAAGGAGAAGGGGTTACCTCCTCTGTTGAAAAATTTCTTTAAGATTAGACCATTAATAGGGAGAGAATCTCTCAACCCTGATAAATCTTGTAGCATGAAGGTCGTATGGCCTATCTTTTCACAGATCTGAAATGGTCCAAGCCACATCTTTTGGAACTTGGTGTGTTTTCCTTTATCTTCATGGCTTTGTCCCATTTCAGAACTAAATCACCGACTTGGAATTGTTTAGAACCAGATGAAATTAAATCAAATGATGTCTTGATGATCTGCTGATGTTTCGCATTAATAATTTTGGCTTTTTCTCTTTCTTCTTCCAATTTTAAGATTTGGTCATGTCTAAGCTGTAAAGAAGAAGAAGGATTTTCTCCAATAAATTAAACTAGGGCTAGAGAAGGAAAAATAAGATTTGTTGGTAGTACAACTCCTTTCCCATAAACGATTTTAAATGGGGAAGAACCTATAGAAGCTTTATGTGTTATCCTATGAGCCCATAGTGCAAATATTAAAGATTTGTGACAGTTCTTGTGATTTTGTTCGATAGTTCGCTTGATAATTTTGATAAGGTTTTTTGTTTGTAGATTCAGCCAAACCATTGCCCCGAGGATAATAATTATCAGAATATTTGAGTTTGAAACCTCTTTTGATTGCGAAGTTGAACATAGCATTGCCTGAAAAGTAAGATGCATTATCAAAAACAAGAGCATTTGGGACGCCAAACCTGGTAATGATGAATTGATCTATGAATTCAATAATGGCTTAAGAGTTTGTTGTCATTAACGGAATCGCTTCAACCCACTCGGTAAAGTAATCGGTAGCGGTGAGGATATACTTGTGCTGTTTGGAAGAATTAGGAGTAATTTCTCCAATAATGTCCAATCCCCATTGCTCAAATGGTTGTTCAATGTTGACCGGTTGCAGAGGGAAGGCTGATTTCTTTTGTATTCCACTTGAAGTTTGACAATTTCGGCATTTCCTCACATATTCATGAGCATCTCTAAACAGAGTGGGCCAGTAATATCCAGCATGGATGATTTTGTGAGCTGTGGTATCAGCTCCGAAGTGGCCTCCTGCTGGTCCGTCATGCAATTCTTGCAAGACCCTTTGTGCTTCCTGTTTTTCAAGGCATCTTAATAAAACAGAATCATAATTTTGTCTAAAAAGAACATCATCAACAATGGTAAAATTTTTTGCTTTCAATCTTATGGCCCTTTTGTTTTTGTAGGACAAATTGGGAGGTGCATATCCATTTTTCAAATAAAATATTAAATCGGCATACTGTGATTCAGAGTCAATGATACTTATCTGGTTGATGGTTTCAGATTGATCTGTATCGCTTGTTTCCAGAATGCTGGATGCGCCTGCCAATAACCTGCAAAAACCTTGACCTCTAACAATCTTTGCTGGCTTGATTTCTAGGTCATATTCTTGAAGTGCTGTTACCAGAATTTCCCTTTTTTTCTCCCAGTTCCTCTTTGGAATTAACAAGTTGTCTAACTGAGGAGAAAGAGAAACTAAACCCTGTATGGGCTTTTTAACAGGAAGGGTCTGTAATGTTTAATCGCTTTATATACAACAAAGACTGTTTTTCTACTTCATAATAGTTTTAGTTCTGCACCTGAAGATTGGAGCTATAGAATGAAATTGGTGCTTCCAAATTGTGATCGGGACTGTGTAAGTACTGCAGCATAAGAGGAATCGGATGCGATGGTATACAATGTAAAATGATTAGAAAAAATTGGGGTATTTAGAGCTGGGGCATTGATTATTGATTGCTTGATTAATTCAAATGCTTCCTTTTCTGACAATCCCCATTTGAAGACCAAATTTTTCTTAATCATAGTTTGAAGTGGTAAAATAATTTGAGAAAAATCTGGAATGAATCTTTTTACAAAATCGATTTGGCCTAAAAATGACTGCATGGACTTATTATTATGAGGAAAAGGAATTTCAGGAATTTCTTTAATCCTGTCTGGATCAATATAGATGCTATCTTTGGATACAATAAAGCCTAGGAGCTTACCTTGATCAAGAGAAAAAAAATATTTCTTAGGGTTTAGAGAAATACCATATTTCTTACAGCGTTGGAAGATTTGATTCAAATCATGCAAGTGATTGGATATCTCTTTTGAAAATACAGTAATTTCATCTAAATGGACGACTACTGTTCTATTAATTAACCCTTTGAAAGTGATATCCATCGCTCTTTGGAAGGTGGCTCCTGCATTAATAAGTCCGAAAGGCATCTTCTGATATGCATATGTTCCCCACTTTGTTCTCAATGTGGTTTTGAGTCGGTCATCCAGGTGGACCAGAATTTGGTTATACCCTGAAAACCCGTCCAAAAAGGACATTAGCTATGAACCTGCCACTGATTGGAGTATCTGCTCCATAGTGGGTAATGGGAAATTATCTTTTAGACTTGGATTATTTAAATTCCTGAAATCAATACAAATCCTTATGTCTCCATTTTTCTTTCTGACTGGTACCATATTGGAGACCCAGTTTGAGTGTCGTACGGGAAAAATAATCTTAGCTTTCAAGAGTTTGTTGAGTTCCGACTTTATTTGACCCTCTAAGTTTGGATGAATTTTTCTCAACTTTTGCTGAGCTGGTTTCTGTTCGGGAAGCATTGGGATAGTGTGCTGAATAATAGATGTGTCATATGTTTTTAGATCATCACATCTCCAAGCGAAAACATGTTTATTCTTTCGTAACAGACTAATAAATGCTTCCTTTTCCTCTATGGAAAGTCCTAATCCTAAATTAATGTTTTGAGGATTTTGTTCGGTGACAAGGTTTATTAATTCAAACCTTAAGGTAGAGCTTTGAAGCTTTGTATTAGACACAGGTTTGAACTTGTCTTTAATATCGTAAAGATCTTCAAGCTTCACTACGCGCTTAGGGATTGAGTTTTCCTCTTGTTTACCTTGTATTTGAGTATCATGCTCATCTTCCTCAATTATTTGATTGTCATAGGATTTTTGAGAGGTCAGAAATTTTAAAATGTCATCATCATGGTTAAACACTCTCCAATTGGTTACATTATCAGGAATGGATGGCCTAAAAAGTAATTCTACTGAAAACCTATGTGGACTATAGTCTTCGGAAGGGAGTAGCTTGGAAGAGACATTGGCTAGCAAGTCGGCTGCCGAATTTTGTGACCTGGGTATGGAAGAAATATTGAATGCTAAAAAATGAGATGTTAGCTCTTGCACCAGCGATTGATAATGCTTAAGATGGTTCGAAAGACAATGAATTGTATTCCTTACCTGTTTAACGATAATTTCAGAGTCGCCAAAGACCTTTAAGTATTGAACTTTGAGGCCGATCGCTTTATATAGTCCTTGGACTAGCGCTTCGTACTTGGCTGTGTTATTGGTGCATTCAAATTCTAATCTACAGGACAACATTGTTTTTTCTCCTTGCGGGTTGACCAAATGCAACCTGCTCTTGATCCTTCACTAGACTTAGATCCATCAAAATATAAAGACCAAAATAATGAATTATCTACAGTTTTTGTTACAAAATTCTCGGTAACATTAACGCATTTAGACCTGTCGGTCTGTGAAAAATTTTCAATTTGTGATGCGAAATTGTTGACTGAGAAAGGAGATGGCTGGGCAATATAATTGCCGAAAAATGACTTGGAAGAGTAATTTCCTAAGATATTGTTGTTGAACGCAACCGGTTGATTTTCCTGTTCAAATTCTGTAACAGTGTGGGTCATATGTTTCTCCCGATCAATCTTTATTTGATTGGGCATACCCTTATAGGGGAGCCACATGTGTGACCAATCGGTGGAGATATACCCATGGAGCTTTTCTGACCAATCCCTGCTTAAAATTAACCCATAGAATTCAGGTATATCGGCGACTAGAA